>CM064525.1:27497049-27731611 GCA_032716605.1 Paralithodes platypus
ACATATGTTCCTGACGAAGTCTTTGAGCTCGCATCACCAATACATGGGCCTAGTGACAGTGAAGCATTGCTTTCTGCCACTCGTCGCAGGCCAAGGAGCCCAGGACCTCGGGGGGACATAGCCTCACCTGCAACTCCTTCCCCACCTCGCCCCCCCGCACGCCACCCACGCATCACTCGTTCCCTGCCAGATTATGTGGGGGCCACTGACGATGAAGGGCACCTCTCAGAAGACTCTGGCCATGATTATGTAGCTCCACCGTCAGGGCAAGATGACCACTCTGACGACGACAACGACAACGACTACATGGACATGGACGACCCTCAACCCATCTGCTTCGCCCGGGGGCGTCGTGCTGTGGCCCGCCCTGGCCGCCCTAGGGCGCGCGCCTCCCGAGTTGGCCGTGGGCGTGGTGGGCCACCAGCTGGAGCTCCTCGTCAGCGTCGCCAAGACCCATTTTACGTTTTCCAGTGGCAAGACGTAGCTGACGGGGAAGATTACAACCCTGATGTGCCAGCTTTTGATGAGGTACAGGAGGGTTCAGGCATTACCCCCAATTTTCCCGCAGGCCCCAATGCTCCACCACATGAACTTTTTGAGGCCTTTTTTGATGAGGAGGTGGTAGGGTATGTCATCAAGGAGACAAATAAGCAGCACCAATTCCAGGTCCACTTTCTTGACAAGGTGACCAAGGGCCACATGAGGCAGTGGACTGACGTGACTCATCACGAGTTCATGGTGTTCCTGGCACTCACCATGCTAATGCCTCATGTCAAGAAGCATAGGTTGCCTGACTATTGGATAACCAATGATCTCATATCCACCCCTGCCTTCGGGAAATATATGTCTCGCGACCGGTACCTTGATATCCTCGCAGCGCTCCATCTTGTCACCAACACCGACGTCCACCGCCCAGACAAGCTGTGGAAGATTAGGACGTTGTACGAGATGATGCGAGAACGCTTCAGCTCCTACTTCAAGCCCTTTTGCAAGGTCGTCATTGAAGAGTCTCTTGTGCTGTTCCAGGGAAAACTCAGCTTCCGGCAGTACATCCCCTCAAAAAGACATCGCTTTGGCATCAAATTCTTTGTGCTGTGCGACTGCCGAACTGGCTATGTCCTGGACTTCCTGGTCTACAGCGGGAAGGAAGGGGACGTGCTTGTGGACCCCCTCATTGGCTTTGGCGGAGCAGTGGGGCAAGCCATGATGGACCGCTATTTCCACAAGAATCACGTCCTCTTCACAGACAATTACTACACGTCCCCCACTCTCTCAAAGTACCTGCATGAGCGCAAGACGGGGACTGTAGGCACAGTACGAGGGAGAAGGAAGGGCATGCCACCTTTCCCTCCAAAGACCAAAAAAGGCGATGTGTTCAGGAAGAAGTCGGGGCCCATTCTGGCTATCCACTGGCACGACCAGCGGAAGGTCAACCTCCTGACCACCGTCCACAATGGGGAAATGGTGGAGACTGGCAAGGTGGATCGCCGCACCCAGGCCATGGTGACCAAGCCCGATGCTGTCATGGACTACTACATCAACATGAGGCTGGTGGACAAGTCCGACAAGCAGATAGGCTTCATTGACTGTCTGCGTACCTCGTGCAGATGGTACAAAAAGTTCTTTCTGCACATGGTGGACATGTCCATTCTGAACGCTTACAACATCTACAAGCTTCGGACTGAGAACACACCCAGGAAGTTCAGTAGCCTGCGGAGGTTCCAAAAGCAGGTATTGAAGGAGCTCCTGGAAAGTATGCTACGCCACAGAGGGCAGTGCCACATGCTGGGGCCCGCCGCTACTGACCGCTTGCACTGTGCATATTACATGAATATGCACAGGCTTGTTTCCCTGCCTCAGTCAGCAGCAGGAAGAAAGCAACAGAAGCGGTGCCATGTCTGCTACAACACCAGGCTGAGGGCGAGGTCAGATAAAAAGTCCACCCTGGAGTGTGTGGAGTGCAAGGTGACACTCTGTGCTGAAGGGTGCTTCTTTGATTACCACTCCAAGCAGGAGTTCTAATAATCATAGTGAAAGTGCCAAAGACAGTGACAATATGTACAGTATATATATAGGCAAAAAGTGGAAGTAAAACAATTTATTGTAATACAAAAGTCATGTATTATGAGAAAATGTATACAAATACAATTACACCATAATATGTGAAAGTGACACATATGTATATAATAAGTGACATTCATATGATTAGAACCTATAGAAATATATAAATCAGTGAAAAAAGAAACAATAAATTGTATATAAAACGTTTACAAAGCATATAACAAAGTGAAAGTGACACAAGACCTAATATTTGATGGCCAAAGTATAATAAACACCTGTGATAACGAATAATCAGTGCCTAATATAACAATAACCTACCTCAATTACTAATAAAACGTACAGTATCGAGTGAAAATGAGCATTATCAGTGACAGTGACACTCTCTAAAGCATATTTACCAAAGTGAAAGTGACACAAGACAATATTTGATGGCCAAAGTATAATAAACACCTGTGATAACGAATAATCAGTGCCTAATATAACAATAACCTACCTCAATTACTAATAAAACGTACGGTATCGAGTGAAAATGAGCATTATCAGTGACAGTGACACTCTCTAAAGCATATTTACCAAAGTGAAAGTGACACAAGACATAATATTTGATGGCCAGAGTATAATAAACACCTGTGATAACGAATAATCAGTGCCTAATATAACAATAACCTACCTCAATTACTAATAAAACGTACAGTATCAAGTGAAAATGAGCATTATCAGTGACAGTGATAATGTAATGTGTATGGCCACCCCCATTAAGGGGAATAAGGCATCTGGCAATAGATAGATAGATAGTGACAGTGACACTCTCTAAAGCATATTTACCAAAGTGAAAGTGACGTGATGCAGCTTGGGCTAGATTAAGAAGAAGGAACACTGAGAGTAATCGGAATAAATATAAACAGGAGAGGAATAGATATGTTAACATAATTAGGCAAGTTAAAATGAACTATGAGAAGAACATAGTAAATAAATGTGAAAGTGACCCTAGATTATTTTATATATATATAAACAGTAAGTTGAAGGTAAAGAAACAAATTACTAAATTAAGAGTTGATGCTAGGACGTATGAAAATGTATCGGACATGTGCGAGGTAATGAATAACAAATTGGGGTCAGTTTTTACTAGAGAGGAAAGTTTTGACGAACCACAGGCGGGAGTACTGGAGAGTGGTCTTAGTAAGATTGAAATAACTAGAGATGAGCTGTTATCTGCGATGAGAGGACTTGAAGTAAGGAAAGCTATGGGACCGGATGAAGTGTCTGCCTGGGTTTTAAAGGAGTGTGCAGAGTAATTAGTAGAGCCAGTGAGGGACATAATTCAAGCTTCCTTAGATAAAGGACAGGTTCCTGTTGAATGGAAAAGAGCTAATATCATTCCGATTTACAAGAATGGAAACCCTGTGGACCCTTTAAACTATAGACCAGTTTCACTTACTAGTATTGTGTGCAAGATTTGTGAAAAGCTAATTAGGAAGAGATGGATGAAAATGTTGGAGAGAAAGAAGATAATAACCCCAAAGCAATTTGGATTCAGAGAAGGGACATCTTGTGTTACCAGTTTGCTATGTTATTACAGTAGGGTGATAGATGTACTCCAAGAAAGAGGCGGATGGGTAGACTGCGTCTACTTAGACCTTTCCAAAGCATTCGATAAGGTACCACATAAGAGATTGTTATCTAAGCTTGAGACGCTAGGATGTGTCAGGGGGAGTTTGCTGAAATGGATGGAGAGCTATTTAACAGATAGGGAAATGAGGACCAACATTAGAGGAACTTACTCATTGTGGAGGAAAGTTGAGAGTGGTGTGCCGCAGGGATCTGTGTTGGCACCTCTCATGTTCCTTATGTACGTGAATGACCTGCTGATAGGCATAAACTCCTACATGTCAATGTTTGCAGATGACGTAAAAATTATGAGACAAATAACAAATAAAAGTAGTTGTGAGGAGCTGCAAGGGGATTTAGATAAAATATACGAATGGAGCACCAAGTGGAAAATGAAATTTAATATAAGTAAATGCCATGTGTTAAATATGGGAAGAAGTGTGAATAGACCAAATTGGGAGTACAGGATGGGAGATAATATAATTAGCAAGGCCGAAAAATAAAAGGATTTAGGGTTGATTATACAAGATAACTTGTCGCCAGAGAAACATATTAACAAGCTCTTTAGCGGAATGTATGCACTGGCCGGGAATATGAAAGTTGCTCTGAACTACTTGGATGAGACCATGGTAGCGAAAATTATAAAAAGTATGATTAGACCAAGATTGGAGGATGCAGCAGTGGTGTGGTCCCCGCATCTAAAGAAGCATATTCACAAGTTAGAAAGAATCCAGAGAGCAGTTACTAGATTGGTTCCAAGTCTCAGAGAACTGCCATATGAAGGGAGGCTAGACAAATTAAATCTACCGAGTCTAAAAGAGAGGAGAGAGAGGGGAGACATGATAATGATGTACAAATGCACCCGAGGGCTGGAGAGGCTGGATAGGGAGGATATATTAATTATGGATACAGGAATAACTAGAGGCCACAGCTACAAAGTAAAAAGACCTACCTGCAAGAACGATATCAGGAAGTTTAGCTTCCCCTATAGATGTATTGACAAATGGAATAGGCTGGAGGAGGAGGTGGTAGGGGCAAGGAACATCCATACTTTCAAGAAAAAATTGGATGAAAGTAGACTGAGAGACGGGACAACACGAGCTTAGCTCAACTCCTGTAAACTACAATTAGGTAAATACAAGACATAATATTTGATGGCCAAAGTGTAATAAACACCTGTGATAACAAATAATCAGTGCCTAATATAACAATAACCTACCTCAATTACTAATAAAACGTACAGTATCGAGTGAAAATGAGCATTATCAGTGACTGACACTCTCTAAAGCATATTTACCAAAGTGAAAGTGACACAAGACATAATATTTGATGGCCAAAGTATAATAAACACCTGTGATAACGAATAATCAGTGCCTAATATAACAATAACCTACCTCAATTACTAATAAAGCGTACGGTATCGAGTGAAAATGAGCAATATTAGTGACAGTGATACCCTAATACATATACTTTATATAATTGGCCTCAAAATAACTATAAAAATATCAAATAAACATCACATTCTCAATATCAATCACTAAAATCGTCTAAGGGAGATAAACACTGGCGCGACGAGTGGCTTGGTGCGTGGTAGCCGTGGCCGGGGCGACGCATCCGAACGCGTGAAGAATTTGCCGCCGAAAATCACTCGTCTTCCCGCGCTCACCATTATGCAACCACTGGGGCTAGAGACCTCTACTCAACGGCATTCTGCAGAGGAAGGTTTGTGGAACATTTTACTTTTTTATTCATAACATTACATGCCATATTTATTGAATTACAGATGAGTTAACATAGCCCAAAGATCGTAAAAAACCCCGGTACCACAGTACAGTCGCGAGCTAGAGGGCCCGGGTCTGGAGGGTTAAGGAAGCCATACTGGCAATATGAGAGCAGATTATTAGAAGAGAAATGCTTAAGAAATTTGGAAGCAAGAATAGTTTCAAAACTTTAGAAATACATGAGATGGGAGCAATTGGACGATAGTTGGAGGGTTGAGAGCGGTCACCCTTCTTTGGGACAGGTTGAATGAGACCAAACTTCCAGCATGAAAGGAAGATGTTAGAGGATAGACAGAGACGAAAGAGTTTGCCTAGGCAGGGAGTCAACACGGAAGCACAGTTTTTGAGTACAATAGGAGGACCACCGTCCGGACCGTACGCCTTCTTAGTATTAAGCCCAGAGAGGGTAGAAAGTACATCTTTAGAAGCGATTAGAATATTAATTAGGCATAAGTAAGGCATAAGTAATTTACCCACTATACTTTCTATCTCCTCGTTTCCAACTCTACCATTCATGTCACCTACTAATATTACCTGTGAACACTCTTGTCTTTCTCTTATACATTTATTGACTTTATTCCAAAATTTTCTATTTTCTTCCACGCCTTTCCCAGTTTCTTGGTTGACTGGTGCATAGACACACATAAAAGTATACCTATCTATCTCGATCTTGCACTCGCACCATACAATTCTTGAGTCCACGCATCCATAGTTTTTCACACACTTCTTCAACCTTTCTGACAAAATTACTGCTACTTTTTCTTTCGTTTATATCCTGCATCCAATCCAGACCAGACAACCCATCTGCTCATGCTCACTCTCAACGTCCCACACTCCAGAACCCAACAGGTGCGTCTCACCCACCCCACATACATCCACACATCCATCCTCGAGTTCTCGCATCAAACACTCTCTCTTTCCAAAGTCATTTATGCCATTGGCAGTGAAGGCACAGACACGGAGCACGCTTTCCTTCACCCGAACGACATTTCCGCCACTTTTCTGCTTTGCTCCTCCACCCCTGCGGGGTTCCTGGCCGGCAGCATACCGAGCACAGTTATTTCCCAGGAGGACTTGGGGTCTGGACATAATGCCTCCAAACAGGGTGCCGGATTGTAAAAAGTCTTAGCTAAAAAGTACCTCGAAATGTAAAAACAAAATACTGGTACTAAAAACAGTAAAAACTTTAATTAAGAAAGGATTTAAGATTAAAAACAAAGTGTACTGTAGGAGAAACAGCACACCCGCCCTCCCCTTTGGTTCCACCATCAGAAACAAATAAAAGTTAAATTTTTTAAAAAGGAGGATTAAAACAAGGACGGTGTAATAACAAGGATACCTTGAGAAGGGGGGGTAGGTCTTGCTTACCGTAATTGCTCACGGTAAGCTATAGAGGTGCGTTTTTAGCAATACCTTAACCAATACCGTTTACTGTACGCAGATGTCAGGACCTCTAAACCTTACGATACTGCCACTGCACAGAGCGCAGTAATAATTTTGACCACCTTAAACCCTTCAATCTTACAACAACATTTTGTTTTGTTATTAATGCTACTGCTAAGTGTTCTTGCTAACATTAGAAAGGACCTCTAAGGATGAAAGGGTTAACTAGAATTTCAGTTAATCATTTACCTGACTGGTTGAATATAATCGTCTGAAGATTGCTAGGAGTCCTATACACAAATATTTACATACTCTTTTTGAAAAGATCAAGAAGGATCTCTCACATTCTGAGGAGAAAGCTATTCATTACCAGGGCACTTTTTGAGTCTTGATTTCCAAGAGAATAAGAATAACTCTTAAAGTACAATTAAAGTACCGGTATAATAAAAAGCAAGTTCAGACATTTACACTACAAACTTCATGTTATAACACAATATAAATTTTACTGTCCATAGAAGTTATATGCCAGTCATTCTAAATACAACCATTCACCTGTGATTCATTAATACCAACTGTGCCGTCTCGATTAAATTGAAACGAAGCTCAACCCACCTGCCACTGACACTTTCACATGTTCTGCCATGCCTAATAATTTGAGTAAGGATAGGTTATGTATTAATAATAACTAAGCCTCTTCATTTCATATCCATTTAATATCTAACATCATTCTGGAACATCTACTAACCCTCCAATAATAGAAATAAATAATGGAGAAAATAGTTTCCCGATATTTCTCGTCTCGCTCAATCACGTTCTGTCTTTCACACGCCATGGGATTTGAGGGCTTCATTCATAAAACTACGTTGTTTACTACAGATAAATTGCCACACACCACAACATTTTGTCGCAGGACTAAGTTGGTCAACTGTACATACAGCCCTGTTTATTAGTTCAACAGGAGGTACATACAGCCCTGTTTATTAGTTCAACAAGAGGTACATGCAGCCCTGTTTAGTAGTTCAACAGGAGGTACATACCGCCCTGTTTATTAGTTCAACAAGAGGTAAATACAGCCCTGTTTATTAGTTCAACAGGAGGTACATACCGCCCTGTTTATCAGTCCAACAAGAGGTACAGTCGTCAGGATTAATTTGTTTCAGTTTCCCTGGACTCAGGCGTTTGTAGCACTGCACGATATAGAGGTATCCCCTCCACCTCCTCTCCTTGTTGTTACCATACCCACATCGAAACCCTCCCATTTTCTCTCCGACCCTCCCTTCTCTCACTCTCACCCAGTTAACCCTTTGAGTACCAGCGACGTATGTTATAGTTTATTCCTGGTATATTGAGACGGTTTTATACATCTTAGGAAGGATCTGTAGTAGTTAGGAGAGTTGACTAAGATAGTTCAAAGCCTTATAATTGCTAAGCTGCACAAAATCGTCTAAATATAAATAAAATAAAATGTAAAAGATGTTCCTGGTACTGGACCTCGCTAATTGAATGTATTCCGAACACCTAATGAAGGAACGCAATGTATCGTAGGCAGAGTCAAGTATGAGCTTTATTAAATTTGAAAGAAAGAAAGAGAGATAGAGAGTGAGAGAGAGACAGCCGGAGGGGGGGGGGGGGATCTTCGCCGAAAACCTTAATTTGTTACGAGTGATTCATACCGATAAATTTACCATTGACCCCTGAAAGGTTCATACCGATTTACTGATGGTTTAGTTGTTGTTGTTGTTGTTTTTCCCCAAGCTGCCTGGCCGAACAGCCCCAAGGCCCCGAGCAAGGCCAAGGCCATAACCGAGCGCCCCCACAGAACCCTCCCTGCCGACCACAATAAAGCCTGGGTGACTGAAGCCACTCCATGGCGGGGAGCTGAGGAGGGTGCGGAAACGCCCGGGAAACCAAAGCCCCACCCAGGGCCCTGTGCCCCTCAGCAATTATGAAGAGAAAGTTGAGGGGCAAAGGAAAGATGTGACGCTTTGGCTTCCAATCTTGGTAGATTAGGAGGTCAATCTACGCAAGAGACGCCGTCACTTGAGATCTAGAAAATATATAAGTAAAAGGAACAGTCCGAGTAAGCTATGGGTATGGCAGAGATCGCTCAGTTCTCACTCTGATAGACCAGCCCATCACCACATGACTAGAACCCAATCCTCTCAGCATCAGCTAGGAAAGGCCCTAGAAAGCCGCCTTTGGCGGGGGGATAGCTCCCCTATTTCAACCCCTTTCGGGGTCGGGCACCCGCCCACTGATGGTTTAGTACTGTATCATACTCTGATATAGCTGCCAAACTAACCCACGTGAAGTTGTATTTAATTTTCATCGTTGTAATGGCTCAGTCTGGGCTACGTAACAAGCTTGAGACAACGAGGACCGTCTGTGTCAATTCTACCATGAGTCTCTCAAATCAATGAACACACAAAGTAAACCATTCAAGTATTTTGAATTATTTAATTTTATACAATTATTTAATAATAATATCACTACTTATTAGCACCGTATACAAGAACAAAACATTTGCTTAATCATATTCACCACAAATCTCTCTGCTTCCAGACAGTTCAGGATTTATTAAGTGTAAACTGTCAATGTGCCAATAAATGCTATAAATTATTGCCGAGACTGTGCCCAGTGAGTCGGCCATGTAACTTCATTACGCTAACTCAACACTCATCCTCTTAACGGAGCTATCTACCCAATCATTAGGCCATATTGTTTTCCTAATTGGCAATAATGTAAAGCTACTGTATATAGACAGGACTCGAACTACCTTCGGGCAGGGTACTGGGGTTTTCGAAGAGAGGCTCCAGGCTTGAAAATATTACTTTACATAAACAGGCTTAATAATCCAGAAGGGTTGATAACCAATATATATGCCTTATTTTAATTACTCTTACGTTCTTCTATCCATTAGGGAGGGTCTTATTTTAAAGTTCCCATTCCCTCAACACTTACGCTCACCCATATATTAGGGAAGGACTTATTCATTTTGTCACCTTACCCTTAACACCTTGCCATAAGGTTATCTTGTTTTGTAACCAAGTTAAGGGGGGCGTTCACTATGGCTATGTAGCAATATGGGTTGAAACAGCAAATTGCGTTAAATACTCCCTGAGTAATGGCAGGGTATCTATACCATTTTGCAGCTCGAAAGTAACACTATAGCTGCTAGTTTGAATGTTAGTCATATTTATTCGACAAATTTCCATTGAGTTTCGACAATCTGAATTAAAAAGAGGCAAAATGAAATTTTTAAATGAAAATTATTAATTTGTTTCGACGTAATGCAGTTGAAACCGGCAAATCCCAAACATTTCGTAACCTGACTTCGACAGGTGAAGTCAGGATAGTCACGCAGCTCTCAAATTCGGCAGTTCTAACCCACCAAATGGATATATTGTGTGTACATTTCGACATTTGCAAATAGAATTTACACCAAATTCGACCAAATTCGACGGGCGGGTGCCCGACCCCGAAAGGGGTTGAAATAGGGGAGCTATCCCCCCGCCAAAGGCGGCTTTCTAGGGCCTTTCCTAGCTGATGCTGAGAGGATTGGGTTCTAGTCATGTGGTGATGGGCTGGTCTATCAGAGTGAGAACTGAGCGATCTCTACCATACCCATAGCTTACTCTGACTGTTCCTTTAACTTATAGATTTTCTAGATCTCAAGTGACGGCGTCTTTTCCGTGGATTGACCTCCCAATCTACCAAGATTGGAAGCCAAAGCGTCACATTTTTCCCTTGCCCCTCAACTTTCTCTTCATAATTGCTGAGGGGCACAGGGCCCTGGGTGGGGCTTTGGTTTCCCGGGCGTTTCCGCACCCTCCTCAGCTCCCCGCCATGGAGTGGCTTCGGTCACCCAGGCTTTATTGTGGTCGGCAGGGAGGGTTCTGTGGGGGCGCTCGGTTATGGCCTTGGAATTGCTCGGGGCCTTGAGGCTGTTCGGCCAGGCAGCTTGGGGAACAACAACAACAACAACAACAACACCAAATTCGACAATACTACATTTGAAATTTAATTACTTAACCTAAGAAGTGTGCATGGGGGGTATGAGACACCACACTCCTGTGCTGACGTATTTGAGCTGTTCCCATCACTAACATCGTTATTTTACCATTAATAGCATTAATACTTATCCATATGTGCCTATTATAGGTTGATTATAAAGGTATTAACCTGTTACAACAATAAAACAAGTGGAAACAGTGTTTGGATGGTCAAAATCGGCGATACAGGCCGGGAGTTACATAATGTATGGCTGAGGCAACCTCCCTGCCCTCCTCCCCTTCCCTTGTCTGGAGAGACACTGTTACGCAATAGTCTCTCTCTCGCTCTTTCCCACGCTTGGTAACAGTGATGACAACGCCCTGCTACCAACTCGCTAATGTTAGCACGAAAACAGACCACAGAATAAGGGAATAACAGGGAAAATAGGTGATAACTGAAGTGGGGGAGGTGGAGGAATGATATTTGGTATGGCCTAGGGGCAAAAAAAAAAAAAAAAAAAAAAAAAAAAAAAAAAAAAAATTGGGGGGTGTTTTAAATGGATTTTTTCCCCCTTACTCTTAAGAGTCTTCCCGCAGTCCGCCGGGGGAACTCTTAAGAGTCTCCCCGCAGTTCCCGGGTTAAGAGTAAATTACAGGCATAATACCACTTTATTGTTCAAAAGTAGGTTGTAAATTATTGTATTATTATGAAACGGTTAATAGAACACTAAATTTCGGAACCGATTGTTTCTGTAATGTTTAATGTGAGGTAAAAGAAAGGTTAAGTCAAATTCATCATCAACTTGTGGATAATGAGAGGGCAGCCGTTGAGGAAGGTTATAGCATGAAGGCTTGGAGGGAACATCACCTCCAGTAGGTAACAGAGATGAGTGTACAATATGTCACCCAGGAGGAGGATCTATAGGCAGTCCATGGGGTACCTTTATAAATATGTGGGTTGGAAGGACATTTGGGATGACTGAAACTGTAGGCTCAACAATAAAGAACACCATGATAACCTTCGTTTATATATCTTTTATGCATAGTTACATGCCTTTGTGTATAAGTATGTTAACACATTATAAATATAATATAGAAATAAAAGGTAAAGTTAACATGTCAGCTTGTACAATCTGTTTATTGGTTCTTATATATATGATGGTGATGAGCGTGAACCATTGTCGAAAATATATGAAAAACGTAATTTCAAAATATTAAATTTGTTGTTGTTGTTGTTGTTCCCCAGGCTGTCTGGCCGAACAGCCCCAAGGTCTCGAGCAAGGCCAAGGCCATAAATGAGCGCCCCCACAGAACCCTCCCTGCTTACCACTAACAACAAAATACAAGAACAACAAAAACTAAATTGGAATAACTTCCTACAAACATTTGATCACAAAACAAACCCCAAAAAACTCTACAAAACACTAAACAGCATCACACTTTCCAACAGCAACACAACACAATCACATGCTGCAATCACAACAACAGACTCTACTCCTTCATGTAAACAATAAGCAAACACTCTCATCAATCACTTCTCACATGTCAGCCACCTAAAACCTCACAAAGACGACCGACGTGTCATCCGACGTAAGAGACAATTCCCCACAGACCCTGACTATACACCCTTCACCAATCACCAGACAAAGCATATCATCAACAATCTCAAGCACTCACCCGCCTGTGGCCTAGACAACATAAGCAACATACACCTCAGACACCTTGGACCACAAGGCATACAAGCACTCACTAACATATCAAACTACAGCTATTCACACAACACAATACCAGACATTTGGAAGCATGGTATCATCATCACATTCCCCAAACCCAACAAAGACCCCACGCTACCCTCCTCGCACCGCCCCATCACACTCCTTTGCTCCCCCTCCAAAGTCATGGAACGCCTAGTATTACAACTAATTACACCTGACCTACCCCTAGCTCCAACACAACATGGCTTTAGGCCACTGCACTCCACAAACACTCTTCTCACAGACCTTACACAAAGAGCTTTTGACGGCATCAATTCAGCTAGACCACCACACAGATCACTATTAGCCACACTCGACATTAGTAAAGCCTTCGATGCCATCCCCCGCCACAACCTAACAAACAAAATCTACAACACAAACATGCACAACAACACAAAAAGGTGGCTGGCCAACTTCCTAGCAGGCAGATGTGCACACGTATCTTTTGCCGGTCAGTCATCTAAAATCAGAAACTTTCCAAACGGAGTCCCACAAGGATCCGTCCTATCGCCCGCACTCTTCAATCTGTACATGCACGATATAACTACACCCAATACGCCCCAAATAAACTTAGCCTCCTATGCAGATGACATAACACTCACATGCACACACCATGACCCAAAAAGAGCAACAGATCTCCTTCAACCCTATCTCAACACACTACATGGCTGGTGCACTACAAACAGACTTAATCTAGCCCCAGCCAAATCCACCGCAACCCTGCTCACAAGTTGGACAGGAGAACACGAATACATCCCTTAACTCACCATAAACAACACACCCCTAACACATAAACACACCCAAAATCCTAGGAGTAACATATGATACTCATATGACATTCAAACAGCACACCACAAACATTAAAAAGAAACTGACACCCAGACTTAACGCCCTCAGGTCACTTGCTCACACAAAATTTGGACACAACAAAGAAACTACCACCACAGTATATAAACAATACATAAGATCAGTGATGGAATACGCAAGCCCAGCCTGGGCTTCTAACCTAGCTGAAACACATCATAAGACCTTACAGACTATTCAAAACAAAGCCCTGAAGATCATTACAGGCTGCACAGCTACTACACCCACAGATCACCTACATCAAGAAACCAAAATCCTCAAAGTCAAAGACCATCTGGACATGAGAGGCACTCAATTCCTGGCAGCAGCCTCCACGAACCAAGACCACCCACTAAACTACATGGCAACACACCCACAGACACCAAGAAATATCAAAACAACACCCAGCACACGGTATCACACACAATTATTGTCCTCTCTCCCTCCCTGCCCACCCCGAACCAACTTCCAGAAGCACATCCATACTCATATCTCTCACCGATTCATCCACTCACTCACAGACAACACGCAGCTGCATGCACGACCTCCCGAAATCCATCCTTCCGAATCCTCCCTTCCTCGCGAGGACAGAGTCCACCTGGCCAGGCTGAGATGCGGACACCATCCAGCTCTCCTAATTTTAATTCGCCTGAAATTCCCTCACTTAAGATCCACACCAGACATGTCAAAACTATTTTGCAGAATCTCTCGGTAGATAAGGCTCCTGGTCCAGATGAAATTCCTCCAATAGTACTTAAGAATTGTTCCTTGGTGCTCGCTCCTGTATTGGCAAAATTTTTCCGTCCATCAGAAGAGACTGGATGACTCCGTTGTCGACGCCTGCCCGGGATGTAACACAGCACCCCATACCATTAAACACATCATAGAAGACTGCATTTCACACAACCACTTACGCCAACAACACAATCTACACTCAATGAGAGCTCTGTGGGAAAGCCCGATCGTGGCCATGGCCTTTCTCAGGGACTCGGGGCTGTTCGGCCAGGCAGCTTAGGGAACAACAACAACAACAACAACCACTAACAAAGCCTGAGTGACCGAAGCCACTCCAAGGCAGGGAGCTGAGGAGGGTGCGGAAACGCCCGGGAAACCAAAGCCCCACCCAAGGCCCTGTGCCACTCAGCAATTATGAAGGGAAAGTTGAGGGGCAAGGGAAAAATGTGACGCTTTGGCTCCCAATCCTGGCAGTAGGGAGGTCAATCCACGGAAAAGACGCCGTCACTCGAGATCTAGAAGATATACTGTATAAGTAAAAGGAACAGTCAGAGTAAGCTATGGGTATGGCAGAGATCGCTCAGCTCTCACTCTGATAGACCAGCCCATCACCACATGTTAATTTAGATGCTTGATTGTCATTTGTTGGCCTGCATTAACGGTTTTAAAAAGTAATATGTTGATGTAGGATATTGATAAGTCTATCTGGATGAAACAAGTCGGAATTAACACGAAATGTAATTTTTGTATGCAAAATGTCGATCTATTGCTATATGTCTATATTGGACCAATGCATTGCCTTTTAGAGATTGTATCAGTCAATTTAAAATGGTATCTTGTCAAACACATTTGCAATATGTCATATTGTCAAACTCAATGCTGGAAAACTTTTCTACTACAATACCACTCTGTATAACAGTTTCGTGTATAACCAAATAATCTCATTATACCTTATATATAATTATACAAGTGTGTATTTCTACCCCTCATACCTGGTATATCCATATCATTATACAGTTAACCCTACTAGTAACGTTAGTAATTAGCAGCTTCAGGTTAGGTTTTGTTTAGTTCATATGTTTAATGTGCAGGAGATGGTGGTCGAGAGATGTGTGTGAAATACTTCATTCCTTCATTAGGTGCTCAGAATAAATTTAATCGGTGAGGTCCCAGAGGTAACTCCTAGCTGGGTGAGAGCGAGAGAAGGGAGGGTGGGTGTAGTTCTGGGGTCAGAGAGAAAATGGGAGGGTTTAGGTGGGGGTATAGGAACAACAAGGAGAGGAGGTGGAGGGGATACCTCTCCACCGTGCAGTGCTACTAACAGGGAAAATGAAACTAATTAATCCTGACGACTGTACATACCGCCCTGTTTATCAGTCCAACAAGAGGTACATACAGCCCCATTCAGTAGTTCTCCTACACCCAATTGACTGTGTCCCTACATGTCAATCTTATCTGTTAGAGCAGGGGTTTTTAACCTTGTTTTAATCATGGTCCCCTTTGAGAATCTGTTAAAACCTATGGACCCCCTCCCAGGCAAAAACACAGATACAAAATTTTGCATGTAATGAACAGACTTATTGTATTGAAAATGTACTGCCTCATACACAGGGTGTCAATCCATAATTTTTTGTTTGTTTTATCGTTATATTTTCCCCCCAATCCGTTATCATTATTGCGCGACTGAGCATTAAAGCTGCGATCTGTAAGGGGGTCCGGGGCATGCTCCCCTGGACAAATTTGAGAAATTAGAGTGTCTTAGATAGCATTTCCTAACTCCTGAAGGCAGTCAAAAAGGAAAATATGAGGGACAAATACTGTGCAAGATTAGTACAGTATTTTTATTTGTTTTCCAAATGTTTTTTCTATGTGTACGAAGGAGACAAAATGCAGGTTGCCTGTAACAAGTGTCTCCCCCAAAGCCGAAGGAGTGACGGGGCCGAATACAAGGGACGTTGGGGTCAAAATGCCTGGACACACAAAGTTTTAAGAATTTTAAGTCATAGGATGAAGGACAGATTGATTGAGGGAGAGAGTTCCAGAGTTCACTTGTTGAGTAGAAGACTGAGAACATTTGCCAATTCTTAGATTGGAGAGCTGGACAGAATAGGAGTGGGACGGTGTTGAAAGGTGGGTGCCTCGCACTCGCCGCAAGGGAGGGGGTATGCACTGAGAGAGCTCTGAAGAACACTAAAAACCTCCTCTTATTGTACTAACTACCATAGTCTATTCATTATAATTAAGCCAGGAATATTCACGAATAACATCTATACCTAAAACATGACTAGAGTAATCAAGATAATAATATTACCATTTGGGAAGTGTGAGCCAGAGAAGAGGTATGATAATTGATAGCCCATTTGCTCTAGCCTTGTTTGTGTTACCGTGGTTATAGGTAGAAATTTCTGGACTAATTGTTGTGAATAGACTATAGTACAGTTCAGTACAGGCACTTTTACATATAGCACCTGGGGCCAATTCATCAACACATATACAGTAACACAATGACCATCAACAAATTCGTCCTAATAGTTTCATTTGTAAATGAAAAAGTGAACTATACATTTTTCTGAGAGCCTGTAAACTTTAGGACATAAGTCATGGCCCTTTCTGAATCCATGAGCTGCTTGAATTAATTCTAAAAATGTGTATATTAAATAGAGTGGCAGTATCGTAACCATTGAGGTTGGAGGTTTTGCCATCTATGCACAAGTAACGAATTAGGAAAAGTTAACTTAAAAGACAACTCAACGACCTATCATATCATAGTTACTGTAAGCAAGTCCTACCCCTCTTTCTCAAGGTAACTTCGTTATTACACCTTCCTAGTTTTAATCCTCCCTTTGATATTCTTAACAATGTTTTTTTTTTATCAGATGATGGATCAAAAGTGGGGGGGGGGTCACGGCATCCAGCAATAGATAGATAGATAGATAAATATTAACTTTACAGTAATCACTCCCATATCCGACCTGTCATTATCCGAACCTCGCCAATAACCGAACAGGCCATGGGATATATAAATAATTAAAGTAAAGTTGTTGTACATGACTTTCAAAAAAATAAAAAATAAAAAAATAAAAATCGCCGATATACAATAATTTACTTATCATTACTTATTATATCTTATAAACATAATATTAGATAGCCAACTTACCATAATACTAATTATATTTCATAATAAACTTATATAAACCGAGTAATCTTGGCCAAACCGATACGCATGCGGTTTTGTGTACCACCGGTTTACTAAACTGCCACCATTATCGATTTTCTTCGAGCCACCCGGGATCGAATCCCTTTCACGGCGGACATTTAGTGGGTGTGGTAGTACGTCCTAGCATGTTTCACATGCTCGCACCCAGTCAGGGGGACATCCTGACGACGTATACAGACTAAACACACATAACAAAGCCACTCCAACAGCTTCCTCTCTCTCCAACACCCCTTCTCCCCTCTCAACACTCTTCTCTGAACTAGTGCCGATACAAATGGACAGTCCTGTATAGAATCGTAAGATTCAGAGTCGTAAAGATTCCAGGACGAGCTCAATAGAAAATGAAATGAATGAATGAATGACGACTCGAGCGGGATGGTTACCAATTGAAGTTAAATCCGCTAGCATATATTGTTAGATGTAAGACATGATAAATACCACTAGAAATATGAATTGGCAAAATCCATATAATATCACTTCGAAATTGTTCTGAAATTTCAAAACAAAAGTTTAAATACAAACAGCTAGTGTAAATCATTGCTGCTAGATAGAAGTAAAGGTTTCTAGATCTAGCGGAAGTCGCTATATATATTGGCAGTACTGTTAGATGTAAGACATGATAAATACCACTAGAAATATGAATTGACAAAATCCATATAATATCACTTCGAAATTGTTCTGAAATTTCTATATATTCTATATTCCCCACTTTTCCTATTTTTTTTATTTTATTTTCCTCTATTTTATTATTTTTTTTTTTTTTTTGTATTTTCTTGGGGTGGCCGACTCAAGACAGAGCAAGAACAGGAAAACACAAAACACAAGACAAAACAGTGAACAAACACAGACAAAACACAAAATTCACACACATCTAGGTCACCCAGGAGAATACCCAGAGACCAGGGTCACCAAGGTTTCTAAACAAAAGTTTAAATACAAACCGCTAGTGTAAATTGTAATGCCCTCGAAAATGTCCCGCAACCACAATAATGTACTACCCGAGTTGACGTCAGGTATAGCGTAAAATAGTCGTGGATGGTAAGTCCAATAAACTCATCACGTGATAACACCACGAGACTATCACCTGGTTCTTAAAAATCGGACTAAGGTTGCTATACTTTTAGTACGTACGTGGTAGTACAGTGGGTTAGCGCGCGGGCCTGGTGGTGATGGTGGTGCGTCACTAACCAGGGTTCGAACCCCACCCAAGGCATCTCAAAACCTGTGGGTTTTTAGGGGGGTTAAATTCCCTTCAGAGGTTCGTACCCCGCGCCAGGTACCAGGAATGGATCCTAAATGTGGACCTGGGGATATTTCCATTCCTATTTAACCTGGAAAAACCTAGCATTTCATTGGTGGCAGTAAGGGAACGTGACCTGGTAGCTACGTGCTGGAGCACCCGTCACGCGAACCCTATACCAAGAATTGAGATGGCTAAGGTAAAAAAGGCTAAGATACCTTACGACCTTACGAGGCTAGGGACTAGCCTAACTAAAAAGGAATGTGGTGTAATGCCCTCGAAAATGTCCCGCAACCACAATAATGTACTACCCGAGTTGACGTCAGGTATAGCGTAAAATAGTCGTGGATGGTAAGTCCAATAAACTCATCACGTGATAACACCACGAGACTATCACCTGGTTCTTAAAAATCGGACTAAGGTTGCTATACTTTTAGTACGTCCGTGGTAGTACAGTGGGTTAGCGCGCGGGCCTGGTGGTGATGGTGGTGTGTCACTAACCAGGGTTCGAACCCCACCCAAGGCATCTCAAAACCTGTGGGTTTTTAGGAGGGTTAAATTCCCTTCAGAGGTTCGTACCCCGCGCCAGGTACCAGGAAAGGTTGATCCTAAAGGTAGCCTGGGGATAATTCCCATTCCTATTTAACCTGGAAAAACCTAGCATTTCATTCTACAGGTTTAACTTGGGTAATGTGTGTTCTAAATGACTGGGTATATAAGGCTGCATGCACAATACAAGGTATGAGGAATAGAGAACACAAAATAAACACACGGTAACACGACACAAGTTTAAGTTTATTGAAGTAAGTAAATAAAGAGCAATAATAGAAGGGAACTGCTAGCATTAGCGGATCTGGATGGAGCCTAGTCTCCCACTTCCAACGTTCAGGTATACTCTTCTGATCACGGGTTTAATTAGCAAGTTTTATTTTACTGGAAGACCTCAATATATTCATGTAATTCAATTTCACTGATTTGATCTCTTACTGGCTGGTCGCGTGCCCAAGTAGCAGCTCACAGTTAGGATTAGACACGCGTATCTTGTAGAACACGGAAATCTCTAGTAACCTCATGGGGGTACTGATCTAAGGTTTATATTCTTATGGCAGAAATACGTAGAACACAAATCAGTGGGCGAACGTTAGATATCACTAGGGTTTTAATATCTGAATAAGGTAATTACGAGAGTCAATGTCGCCTGTTAATTAATGAACACTGATACGCTTAGTACGTCCCAAATGGAATGGTTAAATATGAGTTACACTGGGCAAGGTTATAGCCACTTCATAGAAAGTTAATAAGTGAGTGTCAAGCTGGTACTATAACACTTAGTACTAGTAACATGAATCTTGAATAGTATTTGTAGGTCTGGTCCTGGTTATCTTGCTTCCGGTGATGTTGGGGGCTAACGACTGGTTCCTCGGCCGTCCAGGTGGTCCAAAATGTAGGAAGTTCTCAAGTCGGATCTCTTGACGATCGGTGCTGGCTACACACTTATATACCCACGAATTTGTGTGAAGGTTATAAGGTGCACGTTAGGACTTGTACATGGACAGCTCTTCTATTTAACTTCTGCCATGGAGTCTGCCGGCTCGGGAATCTCTCAACTCAGGAACAACACAAGGGCAGAGCTAGAGGTTAACTTCAGGTTAGTGACCACTGGTTGATGTCTAACTTTCAACTGATTTGACTGGGGGCGGGAGCTAGGTTTATAGGCTCGGTTCTGGACCCTGTAGACAATAGGGATCTCGAGTCTTATGGACTTATTTGAGCTCTCAATAGATATGGGGACTGGGTAAGATGGTGATTACTGTTGTGGCACATGGCTATAGGAAGCCTTTAATTTGTGATATAACTGAGCCTTAGTAAAAGGTACTATTTTGGCTATACTGGAAGTATTTATGGAAGGGAGACTGGATCTACTTTGCGGGGAGGACTGGGACAGCTGTGATAGGGGCGTCTCTCTTATATTGCTCAGTCTTTGTTCTATTGCATAGCTGAGGTGCTAATTTGACTATCCGAGTATACAAAACAGGTGGATGGGTTATTGTGGGTATAGAGAAGTGAGTAAGGGGGTTAGACATGCATGGTTAGTTCATTGATAGGAAGAATTCCTAGGCTACCTGGCAATGACCCGGGAGTCAAAACAGGGGTCAGGTATGCCTCCGCGGGGGTGGGGGTTTCCCTCCTCAGGTGGGTAAAAAGGGGTAGCCGGGCGCTCTCCCTCTGGGATGGTCGTCCGGCGGCTGTGGCTAGGGGCTTGCCATATCACCAGTGTTTGTAATAACCCTCTGTTTATGAGACAGATGTGGGTGTTCTTAATATAAAAACCGAAGGTGCCTTGGCTAGCTGGGTGTACTCGGTTGGCTGTTAATTGCATGGCTTGCTGGATGTGGTGGAAACTGGTTGTTAACTCTGCCACATTTATCTGGAAGTATGGCAATAGAAATTAGTTACTGGCGAGGCGGCGAGCCTCGCACCGACGACCATGGGGTGCAGGGTTGTGAATGGGTTGTAAGAGAATAGATGGCATGCAAGGGGTTAGTAAAGTTCTAATGTTGTTCTGGCCTACTAAGTGAAGGTAGGCTGGATAGGAGTATATAATTATATAAAAGGATGGAGAGCGTTAGCAACGGAAAATTCAAGGATCTTCAAGAGGTATGAGAGAGAGGCTAGGTCGGACAAGAGTCGAGAAGCGCAGGTGTCTTAATGAGAGGGGGGGAAGCTCAGGGGCTACAGGGAAATTTGCCCCTAAGGTCCCTGGGCGTGGTGGTGGCATTAGGCTACAATTGATTTTGGAGTTTGAAAAGACAGTGAAAGTACGTTAGTCAAATGCTACCGGGGGATGCAAATACGGGGTGGTATATGAGTCGGGAAAAGATAGAATCATGTGGACTGTGGGGCGGTGGGGGAGAAGGAGGTTAACTGTAGGTGTGTGTGTGACTTGTGGATAAAGTAGGGAAAAACATGGTGTATTATTTCTCGTACATACGAGGGGTTATGGACCTATTATTTGACACGCTTTTTGTGTACGTCTAGGTGTCCCTGGGAACTGCGTTTTCTATGAAATATAGACCCAAGGAAAGCGGCAGTTCGTAGGGGTACTGCGTTATTGTTTCGAGGTACTATGATAGATACTGGTAACAAAGGTTATCTATACAATCTCTGGTTGGGGTAAGGATTACGTTACAGCATGGTGGCTAACATCTGTAGTCATGGCTGTCTAAGTCTTATGGGGGCAATGGTTCTATATCCTGGTGTACCCGTGGGTATCTTTAATTTCTTATGAGTTTGGACATGTGGTTTCTTTATAACATCTACTTCTCGGATGTAAGAACATACATAGATATAATTATGGCTGTCTGATGTGTTGGGCATTGGCTCAACGTAGGGACAGGGCATGGGTGTTTTTAATATGAATGTATATTCTTGTTCATCATCGTGTAGGTAGAATCGGGCGGGTAAGGGGTGTAGGAAACGAAGTAATATGGCGTAGTGTGGACTGTGGATACGAAGGAGGTAAGTGGAAGACGTATGACAATTATAGAAAAGTAAATGGAAAACGGTGAACACAATGGTGGATAAAGATACTTAACCTAAGGATTGAATACATAGATTGTATGGGCGATGAGTCTTCAGAAACTTAGTCTGGCAAGACAAGATATGTTAGGGAATGTTAACATTAATACTTAAACTAAGGATTAAATACATAGATTTTATGGGGGGATGGGTCTTCAGAAACTTAGTCTGGCAAGACAAGATATGTTAGGGAATGTTCATATGAATATCTTAAACCTAGGGACAGCATAGGTGTATTAACTTCTAAGGTATATAACATCTACTTCTCGGATGTGAGAACATACATAGATATAATTATGGCTGTCTGATGTGTTGGCATTGGCTCAACGTAGGGAGAGGGCATGGGTGTTTTTAATATGAATGTATATTCCTGTTCATCATCTTTGTAGTTAGGAGTGTAGGACACGAGGGGGTAGTGTACGTGAGGTGTGGAAAATGGTCAGTTTAGAAGTGGTATGTAGGTGCGGCCTGGAGCTGCTTAGCCCTGCGGGCTTGGGCCTGTCTGAATTGGCTGGCTCGGTCCGCTGGTCCTTTCGTTCTGTGGACCTTTCTTTCGGGTGTTTCTGTGTGGTGTTCGCTCGTGGCTTCTGTGGTGGGCTTCTTGTTCTGGGGCATTTTACTTCCCTCTCCTTCATTATAGGCTCGTCCTCGAGCCTCAAGGGTGAAGTAAAAAGAAGCATAGTCATGGTGGGTCATTTTAAGGGTATTTAGAAGGTTCCACCAAGCAAGAGAGTGACGGTCAGGTTTCTTTTGCAGGTCAGTGTATACCTGTAAGAATGTGTCCTCTGTGTTGTGGCGGGCGGCTGCCCGGGCTTGATGTGGGCGTGGTACACGGGCCAAGTGTCCAGTGGGTTTTTTTTACTTTAACCTTCCGTATGAATGGTTTGTAGCTTTCCCCCGTGGGGGTCGGAGTGAGGTGTGTTGGATTGACAGGAGGTCTGTTTAGTGTGGTGAATGGGTTACTAACCGAAGGGTGATTCATGCGTGACAACAGGGCTGGGGATGAAGGGGGAATGTGAGTCTGGGTTTTGTTTGGTTTTCTTGGGCGGTGTTGTAGGTTGGGAAAATATAGTGAGGCAATGCGCAAGATCGGTTTAGGTAAGGTGGGTGAAGGAGGGGGTGTGTGTGTTGTGTGGCTTGGGTCCTGAGTGTCAGAACGGGGTGTTATTTTTGTATCGCTGTCTTTAAATCTGATGGGTCTGTTGATTATTCTACCTCTGGCGGTCCTGGTGGGAAGGTAGATGTTTGTCGTGGGACTTGAGTCGCTCGACGATGTTTTATATTGAGGGGAAGAACGTTTTACAGGTAAAGGACATGTGGGGGTTCTCTCAGGGGTGACTTTGGGGGGGGATTCCTTAGGGGTTGGTTGGTTGGGGGTTCGGTGAGATGAGGAGGTTGGTCGATGTGTGGGTGGGGTGGTGGGGATCGTGGAGGGGAAAGGGGCGGATGCGGGGGGGGGCTAGACGGGTGGGTAAGGAGTGTAGATTTAAGTTGGAGGGTTGGGGGTAGGGACGTGTGTGGGGTGTGTCGTTTGATGAGGTTGGTGATTTGCTGGTGGTGGCAGTGGGCGGTTTTATGGGTGTTTGGTGGAGGTTGAGAGGGGATGAGGTTGAAGAGGAAGGCATGTGTTTTGTTGCGGGGGTGGGGGTGGTTACTTCTGGGCTATAGTTAGAGGGTTTATGGTGTTTAAGGGTGATTATTCGTCTTCTTTCCCTTTGTGGAGGAGAAGTCAACGAAGAAGAAGAGGAGGAGGTTAGTGGTCTGGCACCCCTACGGAATTTGGTTAGCAGGGTGTGTTTCCTGGAGGTTTTAAACAGTTTGTGTCGTGGGCGTAGGTTGTAGCATGAGGTTACTGAGGTAGATTGTGTGGTGTGTTTGGGTGTGTACTTGGTTTTGGGTGGGGTGTGTGGTTTTCTTAGTGTGGTGCTTGGGGAAGGTATGTCAGGGCTAGACGGCAGAGTCTCTGTTGTGGTCGGGGTTGTGGGGGGAGGCTTTCGTATTTGGATAAGCGGAGGAGGTACTTGATTTTCAGAAGTGAACGAAGGTGTCATGGTGGAGGAGGGTGTGATAGTGGGGGCTTGGGGTTTGTGGAGGTTAGTTCGGGGGGTATGTTGAGGAATGGTCTGTCTGTTCGGTGTCGGAGGGCTTAGGTCTTTAGGGGTTTGTGTGGGGATTTTCATAGCTGGAGTGTATGGCGTAATAGGGATGTTTAATTCTGGTTCAGCCGTGTGGGGTGGGGGATTGTCTTGTGGTGGGAGTGGTTTAAACGCTCGGACGAATCTAGTTCGGAACGTGCGAGTCACGCCGTGATAGTCGATGGTGACTTGATAGGCATTTGGGACTTGTGTGATGGTGTAGGGCCCGACATAGCGAGGGCCTAACTTGTTGGTGATAGGGAGGTTGGCTACCATTACGGTGTCATGGATGGCGAAAGGGTTTTTGTCATCGATGTTATCAGTTTTGGTGTCCTGACAGATCTGGGCGGTATGGAGGTTGTTTTGCAGATGTTGCAGTGGGTCAATTGTGGAGGTGGTGGAGGGAAGGTGAGCGTGGTGGTGGAATGGCAGTAACGGGGGGTACGCCGTAAACACGTTCATGAGGGGAAATACCGTCTTCTCGGGGACAGGTGTTCATGCCCCATTGTATCATTTTTAGTTGTGATGGCCAGTCTGTGGTGTTAAACGCAATAATTTTTGTTCTCAACTGATTGTTGAGCATTTCTGGGGGCATGGTGGGAACATGGTTGTGTCTCTCGGTCGGCACGCGTGAGGGGGGGATTAACGGCGCGTGCGGGTGGTTCAGAGTGGTGAGAGGTGAGCGAGTTAGAAAACGGAATTTGGGGGGGGGGACTGTGGAGGGTTGGTGGGGAAAAAGTTAGGTGTAGAACATGGGTTATTGGTGGAGGACTGGTGTATTGATGTGGTTTTGTTCACAGGACGAACGTGGGGAACTTTTTTGGTGGCAGTCAAGGTCTGGTTAAAAGTGATGTGGGGCGGGTGGGTTTGTTTGTCATGAGAGGGTGAGTCAAGTGTGGGGTTGTGAATTTTTCTAGGGGTGTGAATTGTGTGGGGGGGCAAGGGAGCTATTGACGGAAAATTGTCACAAGGGAATTGTTGGGGGTTGTGGGATAGCTGAACATTTCTGGGGGCATGGGGGAAATTTTGTTGGGTACATTGATCGGCATTTTTCCTGGAAACATGTGTACATAAACATTGGATGGAATGATGGTTACATATATCAGAGTCTGCCCTGAAAACATGGGAGGATTTATCCGGGACAGTATGAAGAGAATGGGGGGAATTACCGAGAGGGAGTTGCTTGGACTTGTCTTCTTTCGTTTGTTTAGGCATTTGTTTACTGAATGGGGTGAGATTTGGAGGGGAGTCAGGGCAAGGGGAGGGTTTAGGGGTCACCTTAGTGCTAGCTGCAATTTGGTAACCCTGACTCAGGGTTCGTTGAGGGGAGGGTGTTTTTTTTTTTTAATGGGTTTCTGCGTGATGGGTTTGTCAGAGGCTTTGGGTTGGAATTTTTTTAATGATATCAGTCTTTGGCCGCAGTCGACCTGGGCCTGGAGTTTTTGAAGGAGGTCAAGTCCAAGGAAACCATCATAATGTTTACAGTTGGAGGAAAATACTGTGAATGTGTGATAACAACGAGCATGGGGGGCAGGAGTGGTTACTGATAGGGGTAAAGTGTCTCCTAGGAGATTTAAGTAAGTATCAGTAGCTGAGATTAGTTCTGTTTTGGTGTTTAACAAAGGGCCAAATAGTCGGTGATGTTTTTCATAGTAAGATTTGAACAAACATGACTTGGCAGCTCCAGTGTCGATTAGCAAGCGGACAGGAATGTCCTTGATTTTGGCCAGGTAATAAATGGGGGCAGTGCGGTCAGTTATGGCGTCCCCCGCCGAGGCCATCTTGGGCGGGGGGTACTTTAAAAATCCTGGGAATCGGTATCTACCTCCTCCAGGGTTTCCTCGGTATCTTCTGAGGTCATGTTAGGGGCTATTTCTCCCGTGTGTCTTCCATCTCTTCCTCTTGTCCCAACTCCTCTTCATTTACAGAAATGCGAGGAGTAAAGGGGCGAGGTTTGGCAGAGTCACGAATTTGATGGAAAGCACACTGAGCATTACAGGCAGGGAAATCATAGGGGTTGATAATGACTAAGGTAGGGTTTTTACTTTGGTAGGTGTTGTAGTTCCTGTTCCGGTTGAAGATTCTGCGTGGCTGGGTAGGTTGGAACCGGGGTCTACTGGGTTGGGGCTTGCCGGAAGGGTAGGTGGGTCTGTTGTTGAAGGATGAGGCTGGGTAGGTTGGAACCGGGGTCTACTGGGTTGGGGCTTGCCGGAAGGGTAGGTGGGTCTGTTGTTGAAGGATAAGGCTGGGTAGGCATTCTTGGAGTTTTGGGTGGTCGGGTTGCTGCAGGTGTGTGGGAAACTTCTTGATTGCAGCGATTTGGGTGGGTGCTTCTGTGCGCACGGCCAAAATACGTCGGTTATGGGAGTGATCTATCTATCTATCTATTGCCTGATGCCGTGATCCCCGAAGGGGTGGCCATGAACGAACCGGGCCCATGCACCTCTGTCCCCAGTCAGTCGACGCCCCTCCCCCCAACCAGCACCGCCTTCATTCATGTACTTCCTCACTCCATCCTTCCACCTCTCATTCGGTCTACCTCTCCCTCTCTGTCCCTCCACCTCGCTCTCTTTCCCACATGTGCGATTTCTTACGATTTTCACCGGCGACACCCATATTCGTGACATGTCGGACAACAAACGTATACCCTCGCATAATAATCGTATGCTTCGGCCGGCCTCGCGGGTCGTCGCAAATGTTCGGTTTGTTTAAAATTTGGGACGAGGACTCACGAGGGTTCATTGCCCTCGCAAGCATCGTCGAACATTGCAGAATGATCCGAGAGGCCCTCGGGGATTATCGACGACATCGGCGAGACATTGCGGAGGGTTTCTCACAAAAAAAAACTTTGCAACGCTGCATGGCAGCTCGCCGATGCTCTCAGATGGTCTGAGAACATCGACGATGCACAAGAGTCATCGGCGGTTTCCTCGTCGATTAGTCGTCGACGTGCTCACAAGTACTCGCCGAGAGTATACCCGCCAGGGGTATGCTCCGCACGAGGCATGCGATGGGCCTTGCAACGTCGTGGAATGCTCAAGACACACCTGCCGAGGCCTTCGACGAGGTGGGTAAAAAAAGAATTATTAGGCCTATAGTGAACCTGTCAAACCTTTTTTCTATGCACCTCTCTGGGGGGTTCACCTGTTTTTTTTTTTCTCTTTCTCTCCTTTTCTCTCTTTCTCTGGTTTGTAGCCATTCAGCCAACTGGTTTAAGATGTTTATCCCCATCCAAGTATCGATATCTTCCTGGCAAGCGATAGCGAACCAGCATTATATCCCCCTGAGTGCCAGGTCCGTATATATACGGACTAGGGTCTTGTCACGCCCAGTGCCAAGTCCGTATATATACGGACTCGCCGAAAAAAAATCGTAGCAGCGAAAGGACTGCACCTATGGCTTTCATATTTCTACCACATGTACCTTACCCTTCTGGCTTCTTGCCACCGCCCACACGACCCCCTCCCCCACCCACTCGCTGATTATCGGTCGCCTCACAAGGAAAAAAAAGGAAAATCTGTGGCGGCGAAACGACTGCACCAATCGGTTCCATATTTGTGTGACAAGTCCCTTACCCTTCTGCCTTCCCCTCACCACACCCCCAACCGCCTCCCACCAACCACTTCCAGCATATCTGTACGAAGAAAAGGAAAAAAAAGGAAAATCCGTGGTGGCGAAACTACCTCAATAATGGGCTTCATATTTGTAACACGAGTCAATTACGCTTCTACCTTCCCCCCACCATCTAATGGAGAAAACTAAAAAAGGAGAGGTGGGCTCAATTTTTAAGCCTTAACGCAAACATTGAGCCCACCTGCTGTTTTTTGTTTTATCTTCCTCTCCCCCTCTCCTCGTTTTTTTTTTTTTTTTTTTCAATTTCTCTCCCTCTCTCTACCTTGTGTCCGTTCGGCCCCGTTCAGCCTACTGTTTTAAGACGTTTACCCCCATCCAGGTTTCAATATTTTCCTGGTGAGTGGTAGCGAGCCAACATATATATTTTTTGTTTTGAGAGCAAGCTAAATTTGTACATTTTTTTATAGAAAAATGTCTCCGGCGAAGCCGGACATTGCCAATCTCCGAATTGGGGAGATGGGTCGTTTTTCTGGTCCCCTTTCTTCCTCATGGTTAACCCCATTAGTTTTTATATTTTATGACGTTCGGCCCATTAGTTTGGCGATTTTAAGATAAATTTGTACATTTTCGACGAGTTGGGTTGGGTAGGCTATGAGGGGGGATCTGCTTGGTGTGGGCCAATCGGCGCTCTGCAGACCCCGTCATCTTGTGTCGATCTCTGACCGTTTTGGTGAGGTCAGTCCTCAAGGCATTAGTGATTTGGGTCTATAATTAGGCCTTGTAATTGGGGTTGGGTGTGACAGGGATCTGCCTTGTGTGGGCCGATTGGCTTTCTGCAGACTCCCGTTTTCTGATGATCTTATGTTTTTGCCATGAAATATATGCAAAAACTTTTCGAATAATCTCGCCGAGGTATTCGCCGAACCATCGCTTAATTCGCCGAAGACGTCGCAGAACATACGCCGAGGATTCGTTCATCCTTCGCATTATTTCGCAATATTTTATTCAAATGTGACGGTTCTCGCCGAGGGCATCGGCAAACCGTCGCTCAATTTGCCGATGATATCGCATAATGTCGCCGATTACGTCTTATCCATCGGCGACATCGTCGCCGGGTGTAAACTTGTCAACATTTTTTAACGGTCAAAATCGTAGACTTCGCACACATTCCTTGCGAATTGACAAGACTACGTCCTCGGCGACGAAAATCGTATGAAGTCGCACATGTGGGAAAGGGGCATTAGTCATTCTCTCGCTTTCCATACGTTCCATATGGCCGAACCATCTCAAGTTGTTCCTTTTCACACTTTCCAGCACATCTACCTCCACACCACACCTCCTTCTTACTTCCTCATTAGTCTGTCTATCCCTCCATGTAACTCTGCACGCACTCCTTAAGTAGTTCATTTCCACTGCTCTCACTCTTGGTCTGAGTCTCTCAACCAACGTCCATGGTTCGCTTCCGTAAGTCAGTGTCGGGATTACCACACTGTCATGCAAGGACTTCTTCACTTCCATGCTGACCACCCTATTTCTTGTTACTGCTTTTAGCGTTCCTACAACCCTCTTCCCCTGTTGTACCCTCTCCCGAACTTCTTCATCCATAGTCCCATCTTTACTCAACACACTGCCCAGATACTTAAAAGAGTTGACGATCTCCATAGCCTGACCGTTCAGCTTCACCTCACACTCTGTGACTTCAACCCTTTCGAAGACCATAACCTTGCTCTTCCCCGCATTTACCTTCAAATTCCGTTTTTCGCACACTGTTCCAAACTCATTTACCAGACCCTGCAACTCCCATTCATTATCACTCATCAGAACTGTATCATCCGCAAACAGCAGTATAGGTAGCTTCCACTCAATTCCCTCCCTTTTCAGCGATACACCAACATCCACTGATCTTGATAGTATTTCTTTCATGACTCCATCTATATATACAGTAAACAACCACGGGGACATCACACACCCCTGTTTCAAACCAACATTCAGGTCAAAGAACTCGCTCTGCTCACTCTCCACACATACTGCCGCCTTTGCACCCTCATACATGCTCTTCACTGCTTTCAGCAACTTGCCCTCTACTCCGTATATTCTAAGTACTTTCCACAAACCTTCTCTATCCACTCTGTCACAGGCCTTCTCCAAGTCCATAAAGGCAACATACACCTTTTGTTTCTTCTCCAGATATTTCTCCACAACACAATTCAGGGTAAAAATCTGATCTACACATCCTCTTCCCTTCCTAAAACCTCCCTGCTCGTCGCCTATCCATTTCTCCGTTCTCACTCTCACTCTCTCAATCACTACCCTACTGTATACCTTCCCTACTACGCTTAGAAGACATATTCCTCGGTGGTTACCACACACTCCTCTTTCCCCTTTGCCCTTATATAGGGGGACTATTATGCCAGTCTTCCAGTCATCGGGTGCACTCCCCTTCTCCCATGCTAGTTTGCACATTTTCCATACCCATTCTATCACTATCTCACCACCATACCTCAACATTTCCCCACACACTCCATCTGTTCCTGGTGCTTTCCCCAACTTCACTCTTTTCATGGCTTCCCACACTTCTGACCTCCTGATCCCCACCTCCTCCTCCACTACTTCTCTTCTTCTCCCTCCCATACCATATCCAGCTATGTTTGCTGGCTCTTCATTCATTACATTTAGCAACTCACTGAAGTACTCCCTCCATCTTTCGACTCTCTCTTGCTTCTCGGCTAGCATTCTCCCATTCTTATCTTTCACACCCTTACTGCTTCCCCTGCTACCTTCCCTAACTTTCTTGACTTCTTTCCAGAACAGTTTCTTACTCTCCCTCCATTTTACACTCAGATTCCTTCCAAATTCCTCATCTACTCTTCTCTTACTTTCCTTCACTACTCTCTTCACCACCCTCTTACTCTCCACGTACCTCGCTCGTTTCTGTCTCTCGAAATCTTCATTCCTCTACTACCCAACCACTCTCTATATGCTTTCTTCTTTTCTTCCACAGCTATTCTTACCTCTTCTGTCCACCATGCTGTACCTTTCACTCCCCTCCCTCTTCTCACTCCACACACCTCCTCACATGCTGCACAGATCTCATCCTTAAACACCTTGCTCATCTCCTCCACTTCCTCCATAACTTCCAGGTCGAACCCACCTAGTCATCTTTCCACTTCTCTCCTTTACTCCTCCCTGACTTCCTCCTCCTGCAACCTCTCCACCCTCCTCACCATTCCACCCTCCTCTCACCTCCCTCCAGCTCTCCTCACCCACTTCTTTTGTATCCTAACCTTAGCTACCACTACATAATGATCAGACAGACCCCCCCCAATACCCCTATACACCCTAGCATCCATCACAGATTTCTTCATTCATTCATCCACACATACATAATCAATCAATGACTTTCGTTCCACCACTGTCTTATCCTTCATCGTCAACATCTGTTTCCACGTGTACCTGTGGATCATTCTGTGTCGGAAGAAGGTGTTGGCTATCCACAGCCTCCTTCCCACACATACGTCCACAAGTGCACTACCATTCCCATTCACCTCTGATGGTACCCCCCACCCTCCCACCACTCCCTCAACTTTCCTATCACCCACCTTACCATTCATATCCCCAATCTGAAATAGTCTTCCGTTCTTGTCAAACTTCTCCAGGCACGCCTCCACATTCATCCAGAACTCCTCTTTCTTTCTTTCAAGTATATCCTCTGTCGGGGCATACACGCATACAATCACCCACGTTTGTATTCCTACTTTCATTCTCACCCACACAATCCTTGAACCCACAGACCCATACTCTCTTACACATTCCTTCCATTTGCTGCTTACAAACAAACATTCACCTTCTCTCGCTGTTCCTTCACTCACTCCAGCACACACACCCATTCCACACTCCGACTCTCTCACATCTGTACCTTTCCATTTGGTCTCTGTCATTCCACATACATCCAGCCTGGCATTCACTAACACTTCCAGAACCTCTCTCTCGTTTGTGCCATCATTCATGCCACTAACATTCCACGTAGCCATTCTCAGAATGTCCGAAGGAATGTCCTTAGTCGGTCGTGGTTCGTCAACGTAGGTTCCGTCCGCATCCGAGGCTGTTCGTTCGTTTTTCTTTGCTTAGATATTTTTTCCGGGTGGGGGTCGCAAGCCCACCGACCCAACCTCTTTAGTCGCCTCTTACGACACGCAGAAGGCACGTGGGGCATATTCTATTCCCTAACCCCCAGGGGGAATGATCACTGTATTAATATTTTAGTTTTGCTGTTTTATTTTTTAAAGATAGGCCTATTTACAGTATAGTGAATTTTTCCGACGATCCGGCACCCTGTTTGGAAGCATTATGTTCAGACCCCAAATCATCCTGGGCAACATATGTGCTCGGTATGCTGCTGGCCAGGGCCCCTCGGGGGTGAAGGAGAAAAACGGAAAAGTGCTAGACGTGCCGAAGTGGGACAGTCACCAAAAGAGGATTCACCGAAGCATCTAAGGCCTAAACAAAAATAAGAACCATCAGAAGCCTACGATAACACAAACCATTTGCTGAGCAGTTCATCCCCAATGACTAGAAATGCAAATGTAGCACCCTGGTGGCATATCATCTTGAGTAACAGCTCAACCCAAGGACCACCCAGTCAAAGTAATACAGCCTACCAAAACACCAGATGCAGGATCTGACAAGTCCACATACAGTGCTCCCCCACTAAATGCGCCTTCAGTAAATGCGGATTCCCTATATGCGGTGGCTAATCAGAAATAATATATTTTAAGGACTCTGTAAATGCGGCTCGAAATTCTGTATATGCGGTTTGGCCGTTTTGATTCAAGGGGAAATACGTACTTCCCGCCATATTACCGAGTGTTGCCTACCGAAAATGCGGCCGATATCCTCCCTCCCTTCCATCACGCCCAGCAGTCCTCTATCTAAATGGGGTTATATTTGTTGTTTTATTTGATATTTCTAAATGTAAAGTGTATCTTTCTTTCAGAAATGGTTATTGAGTGGGTTATCGGGTGTATGGTAGGCTAAAAAGGGGTTAGTTCTGAGGGGCTGTCTGACCATAAGCATTTATTCCCATTGATTATTAACTCCACAATATGCGGATTCCGTAAATGCGGCGCATTTTGCAGCCCATATAGGCGCATTTACTGGGGGTGCACTGTATGGGACATTTATTCCAGGACAGTATCCAAACTATCTGTCACAGTCTCATGCAAACTAACAAGCCCCTCATATTAGCTACAGACTGAAGTCTGGCCATCCTTTTTCTCTGAAGCCAAAATAACATTTGAAGTAAATGAAACACATCTATACTAAAGGCTATGAACTACTGAGGAGGACCTTGAGTCACAAAGGCACCAGCCACCGCAACATCAAGGACACTAACATCAGGAGCACTTACACCCATAAAATAACTTGACTGACCACCTTACATACCAAGTCCAAGTCCCACCAGCTCCTCACGCATGAGTGAGCCCCCACATGGTACTCCAATGGACTGGTAGTTGTCCGGCGCGACCGAAGCCGCTCCAAGGACTCGTGCCCCCAGGGAGGGGGCAGGGGATGGTTGTGACGGTTTGGCTCCCGGAAACTGCTCCCCACGGTCGGCAGCCGGCTGTCCTCCACAGGTCGGTGATCTTGTCCCCGGCTGGGAGGGTCGGCAGCTCCGGGAGGTGGTCCCACGGCGTAGACACCGCCACTCCAGGACAACACAATACCAAACATCTGGAAGCATGGTATCATCATCACTTTCCCCAAACCCAACAAAGACCCCATGCTACCCTCCTCACACCACCCTATCACACTCCTCTGCACCCCCTCCAAAGTCATAGAATGCCTTGTACTACAACTAATTACACACACCTTACCCCTAGCTCCAACACAACATGGCTTCAGGCCACTGTACTCCACAAACACTCTTCTTACAGACCTTACACAAAGAGCTTTTGACGGCATCAACTCAGCCAGACCACCACACAGATCACTACTTGCCACACTCGACATTAGTAAAGCCTTCAATGCCATCCCCCGCCACAACCTAACAAAAAAAAATTACAACACAAACATGCACAACAACACAAAAAGGTGGCTGGCCAACTTCCTAGCAGGCAGATGTGCACACGTATCTTTTGCCGGTCAGTCATCTAGCATCAGAAATTTCCCAAACGGAGTCCCGCAAGGATCCGTCCTGTCGCCCGCACTCTTTAATCTGTACATGCATGATATAAATACAGCCAATACACCCCAAATAAACATAGCCTCATACGCAGATGACATAACACTCACATGCACACACCAAGACCCAGCCAGAGCAACAAGTCTCCTTCAACCCTATCTCAACACATTACATGACTGGTGCACTACAAACAGACTTAATTTAGCCCCAGCCAAATCCACTGCAACCCTCCTCACAAGCTGGACAGGAGATCACACATACTCCCAGCAGCTCACCATAAACAACATACCCCTAACACACACACACTCACCCAAAATCCTAGGAGGCACTCAATTCCTGGCAGCAGCCTCCACGAACCAACACCACCCACTACACTACATGGTAACACATCCACAGACACCAAGAAATATTAAAACAACACCCAGCACACGCTATCACACACAAATACTATCTTCTCTCCCTCCCTGCCCACCCCAAACCAGCTTCCAGAAGCACATCCATACTCATATCTCTCGCCGTTCCATCCACTCACTCATAGACAACACGCAGCTGCAGGCACGACCTCCCGAAATCCATTCTTCTGAATCCTCCTTTCCTCACGAGGACAGAGTCCACCTGGCCAGGCTGAGATGCGGACACCATCCAGCCCTTCTGAGCTATCAGAAGAGACTGGATGACTCCATCGTCGACTCCTGCCCAGGTTGTAACACAGCACCCCATACTATTAAACACATCATAGAAGACTGCATTTCTCACAACCACTTTCGCCAACAACACAATCTACACTCCTTGAGAGCTCTGTGGGAAAGCCCGACCGTGGCCATGGCCTTCCTTAGGGACTCGGGGCTGTTCGGCCAGGCATCTTAGGGAACAACAACAATAACAACTCCAATGGACTGCCTTGATAGACATACCCTAGAAGCTGATTCACCTACAGTATATCACCACACTAACACTGCATATAGTCAAATATATCTTTGTTCCTCCAATCGTAATTTTGATCTAACACCACCATCCGAATGGGGACCTTTAGCAGAAGGTGATGGGACTGATGGGCCTTCCACCTCATATAACAGTATTAACCCTTCTTTCCTGGCCAGGTTCGAATTTTCGCGGGCCTTATTCATCAATTTTGTGATTTTATCATATTCATAATTATCTCCGCAAACAAATGGTCTAACCTAAGTTATATAATATATATCAGGAGGCAGCACTCGCTCTTCTCTTGTGATAGGTGAAAACTAGAACTCTCTACACCAAGTGGTTCCTTTTTGATAGTGAAAACACTAGAGTAACTTTTGCCTCATGTAGGGTAATATCATAGTTGCAAGATATTTTTGTCATTTTTGGATACTCATATCTCCACAAATAAATGGCCTTATTTGTTCTGTACAGATCAGGAGACAGCAATCGCTGTTGTCGTGTGCTAGGTTAAGGCTAGAACATTGTACAGGAGGGGGAAAGTGGTACGTGTACAATAAATTTGGGTAAACCTGACTTTTTGGACCGACAGCGATTTCAGTAAGTTTGATTTTGTTTTTTGTATTTTTTCCTTCAGATATAGTGTTGTTTTATACTGAAGAGGAGCGGAAATGAGTATTTACCCATTATCCAACAATCTAAAAACACGCCCCTATTAGACTATTTTTTTTTTAATGTTCTAGGCTATTAGCCTAACCTAACAACCTTACCTAACCTAACCTAGTATATGAGTGGGGGCTGCCGCCCCCACACCCCTGCTGGTTAGGTAACTTAACAACCTAACCTAACCTAACCTAGTATATGGGTGGGGGCTGCCGCCCCCACACCCCCGCTGGTTGGGTACTGGCTGAAAAACTTATTGTTTTACAGTAGCCTAGGCCTATACATGTATTTTAGCGTTTTTTTGTTTCTCCCTTGTAATACATTTCCGCTCTTAATGCCATATATAGCAATGATGTATATCATTGGACCTATTAGGCCTAAAAAGATCGATGGGCTAACTGTCGGTCCAAAACATCAGTATAACCTAAATTTGTGCTAGTTTTTGGGAAATAGGTACGTGGAAATAGGTTGGAAAACCTGCGAACTTGTTTCCCACGAACGAATTTTACGATTTTGAACAGGGACTTGGAAATAGGATCGTATGTAATATTATAAAATTTAGTTGGAAATACATACGTGTTGATAGTGCAGGGTTTGAAACTGGTACGTTTTCGAATTTCTTTCCAAGTAAACGTCAGTAAGTCCGAAAAGGCCAAAAACTAAATTGTTGGAAATTAGTTTGAATTGTTCTAGTTTGAATTAGATTCGGAAAGTGCTAATTGGAATTTGGTTCGAAAATATCCATTCAGTATTAAATTCGAAATTCGGAAATAAGTTCGAAAATCCTTCGAACTTGTTTCCTACGAACCAATTTTCAGATTTTGAAGAGGGACTTGGAAATAGGATCGTATGTAATATTATAAAGTTTAGTTGGAAATACGTACGTGGTAACAAATACGTGTTGATAGTGCATTTAATACCGAGTGGATATTTTCTAACATAATAACAGTTAGCACTTTTCGAACCTAGTTCAAACTAGAACATTTCTAACATAATTCCAATAACCTATTTTTTGGGCTTTTCGAACTTACTGACGTTTACTTGGAAAGAAATTCGAAAACGTACCTGCTTCAACCCCTGCACTATCTTATTGTACATGTACCTAATTCACCCTCCTACATTGTACATTAAGTGTTATTGTTTGGGGGTGAAAAATAATAAGTGGGGTTTAGGTCTCGATCATGACTAGACTTGTTCGATTGCTCGACCGGTAGTGAGGCGTCGACGGCTTCTGCTTATTTTTTTTCTTTCTATGTAAATGAGGGAGACAAAAGGCATAACTGCCTGCAGCGAGTGCCTCCCCCAGAGTTGAAAGAGTGACAGGGCCAAAATCAAGGGACGTTCGAGCTAAAATGCCTGGACACACAGAGTTTGAAGCAATTTAATTATTTAAGTCATAGGAAGAGGGAAAGACTGATTCTGGGAGAGTTCCAGAGCTCCGCAGTTGACTAGAAGAAAGTCTGAGAATAGCATTTCACTCTTGGGTTGGAGAGTTGCACAGAGTAGGGGTGGGATTGTGTTTCAAGGTGGGTACTACGTACCCTACGTAGAGGAGGTGGTATACACTGGGAAAGCTCCGAGGAACACTGATTATTGTACAGTAGTAGCAATAGAATAACAAGAGAGATGCAACATTGCGGCAAAGAGAGAGAGATTGCAGAGAGTTGGTGAGTGGACGGGAGTTAATGATACGAAAGGCTTTCTTTTCTACTTTGTCTAGGAGTGCGGTGTGAGAGAATCCTCCCCACACATTTTTTTTTTTGTTTTTTTTTTTTTTTTCTATATTCCAACTACTCCCTCTCGGGCATAGGCTGAGAGCCTGTACATTCCACCGCACAACACGGTGAAGCCCGTGAGGTCTTGTTCCAGTCTGGGGAGTGAGACATGTGAAGCATCCATCATGGCTCGAAGCAGCTCCATCTCTGAAGCGGCTGGTTGCTTCATTCAAGTGCTTCACCGTCTCACCCTCCAGACTCAGACCCTCACTCTCAGAACGCCACCTATTGAGCAGTGAACTCACTAGGCATTGTCCTCCTGTAACATATTTTGAATATGGGAATATTCATACAGTGTTATTTAATCAGGGAACAATGAGGGTATTTTTTTGGCATTTCGGTGGGCTTTGTGGTAATGCACTGATACTAGGTACAGCACAAATTCAATCCCAATAATATCTTCCCATTGACATATCGGGATTTGAACCCGGGTCCATTGGATTACCAATCCAGTGGCATGACCACTCCACCACACCTTCCCTGTGAACAATACTCAATACAAGGACGCACTGTGCACCTGTAGCCTACAGAGCAAGAAGCTGCGCAGGGGTAAAGAACCCCTTGAGGCGGTTGAGCACACTCAGCTTCTGAGAGGCTGCCTCAGCAAGACTGCTAATATGGTCCTTCCAAGTGAGAGCAGAAGAAAAAGAGACACCGAGAATATTGAGAGAAGATGAAGAGTTGATTTTTGTATTGTTGAAGAATAAGGGATAGTCTTCTGGAGGTTCCTGACGGGTAGTAAGATGGATAAATTGGGTCTTTGAAGCATTAAATGCAACAAGGTTTTCTCTACCCCAATTGGAAATAGTAGCTAGATCAGAAGGTAAGTGTTTTATGGCTTCATTGCTTTTGTTTTTGAGGGACTGCTGGCTGGGGCATTCTGGAAAACTAATTGAGTAGTGTAAGGTAGAGTTGTCTGCATATGAATGGATGGGACTGGATGTACAGTTGAGAAGATCATTTATGAAAATTAGAAAGAGAATAGGAGATAGGTCAGAACCCTGAGGAACACCAGAGTTGATAGGATGAGGAAATGAGCGATGGCCGTCCACAACCACAGCTATGGAACGGCCGGAAAGGAAATTAGAGACAAAGGCACAGATGGAGGGATAGAAACCGGAGGAGTGTAGTTTGGAAATTAAAGATTTGTGCCAGACTCTATCGAAGGCCTTTGATATGTCTAGTGCAACATAATAAGTCTCACCGAAGTCCCGAAAGTTGGATGACCAAGAATTAGTAATGTTGGTGTGACGTCGCTATGCGGTGACGTCACGGGAAGGCGCGCAATGTAGTGGGCCCATGCCCACGCCGACACTGACGCCGACGATGTGGCTGGGCGCGCAATGTGATGGGCCCATGTCGACGCCGACGCCGACGCCTACGCCTACGATGTTGCTGGGTTGACGGACCCGCACACTTCAACAACGGAAGTCAGTGAGTGAGGTTGTGCGACACTGGTAGCAGAGCGTAGTTAATTCGGACCGTAGTTCGAATATAATGGCGTCGTGTTCAACTAAGTGGCCTCCAAAACTTGAAAGTGACTGTGTTTATGAAAATTGGAAGAAGGACATAGGCAATTGGTGTGATTTGACGGATTTACCAAAGAAGAAACAAGCGCTTGCCATCCACCTTTTGTTATCAGGAAGGGTGAGGGTTGCGTCATCGGAAATTGAAGCCGATGTTTTGAAGCACGATAATGGTGTCGAGCAGTTGTTGGCAAAGCTGGACGATTTATTCCTCGTGGACAAGGGACGTCGGCAGTTTGCGGCTTTTCATGAGTTGTATAACCTCAGACGAAATGGGGATATGACTATTCGGGAGTTTGTGGCTGAATTTGAACATATTTATTTCAGTTTTAAGAAGCAAGGCATGGATCTGCCGAATGCTGTGAGGGCTTTTATGCTGCTGGCTTCATGTAAACTGTCTGATGGTGAGCAACAACTAGTGATGTCCGCTATAAATGAGGTGACCTATGAGAATATGAAATCGGCCCTGAATCGTATATTTGCTGGTGGAATTGGCGGTCAGAATAAGGCATCATTGCCTGTTAGTGTGGTGAAGAGAACCTGTATTTTGGAGTGACGAGGGTGGGAGTGAGGAGACCCTTTATGTTAGAGGACGAGGGCGAACGCGGTCTCGGGGTGGTGTAATACGTGGTCGAGATCGTGGAGCCAGCCGATATTCAACCGGATATGCCAGAGCCTCCCCACGTTCATCCGCTGGTAGGAGGCAGAACCAACTAGGACCTGATGGTAAAGAATCAAGATGTTTAATATGAGATTCTCGATTCCATTGGGCACGTGATTGTCCAGATGCATACGAAAATGACGGCAGGAATGAATATGATTCTGAAACAGTACATCTGTCATTATTTATGGGCTATGCAGGTGATGAAGCGAATGGAAGTAAATTACAGACATTGGTAAAGGAATCTAAGGGATGCGCTGTTCTAGACACTGGGTGTTCTAAAACTGTATGCGGAGTGGGGTGGATTAATTGCTATCTAAGTGATCTGAGTGATTATGATCGTGAGGCTGTTATTGATGATAAGTCGTCCTCGACGTTTACTTTCACTGATGGTGTCACGGTTTCTTCGCTCAAACGTGTTACTCTGCCTTGCTACATTGGAAATATGTGTGCTACCATAGTGACAGATGTTGTGGACTGCAATATTCCCTTGCTGCTGAGCAAATGTTCCATGAAGAGGGCAAAGATGTTGATAAATTTTGAAAGTGATCAGGTCAAAATTTGTGGAACGGTGGTTGATTTGAAGTCCTCATCTTCGGGCCATTACCTGCTTCCGATCTCCGTATGACTAGGCCGTGGGTTAGGTGGAGCTATTACACTGGCAACTCTTGGGACTGACTTGCGGAAAACAGCCTTAAAACTTCACAGACAATTTGGACACCCTACGTCAGCGAGGCTAATTAAACTGGTTACAGATGCAGGTATTAAGAATTTGGGTCTGGTGAGGGCCATCAAAAAGGTGTCTGATGCATGTACGGTCTGTGGGAGGTTTAAGAGAGCCAAGCCCCATCCCGTTGTCTGTTTGCCCATGGCATCCAGGTTTAATGAGGCCGTAGCCATGGATTTGAAGGTTTGGGGGAGGCGTTATTTCTTAGTCCTTATTGATTTTGCAACTCTATTTTGCACTGCGACAGTTATAGGGGACAAGTCTGTGGCCACCATCGTCAAGGGAGTATTCCGGAGCTGGATTGGTATGTTTGGTGCACCAAGGAAATTTCTCTCTGATAATGGTTGTGAATTCAACAATGCTGAGATGCGAGAGTTGGGTGAGGCCTTCAACATCAAGATCATGACAACGTATGCAGAGAGTCCGTGGAGCAATGGGGCCTGTGAACGTCAAAATGCGGTGATTGGTGACATTGTTAGGAAGATAATGGCTGATAGCCGTTGTTACTTGGATGTGGCCTTGGCTTGGGAGGTATCGGCGAGAAATGCTCTCACCAATTTTGCGGGGTATTCTCCTAATCAGCTTGTTTTTGGTCTAAACCCTGGCCTGCCGAACGTGTGCGAGAACGATCTTCCAGCCTTGAAACTTCCATCAACATCTGAAATTGTAAGGGTTAATCTGAATGCTCTTCATTTGGCACGACAGGAATTCATCAAGGCTGAATCAAGTGAACGTCTGTCCAGGGCTCTGCGGCACAACATACGTTCGAGTGATTTGAACGACATTAGCAATGGCGACGAAGTCTTCTACAAGAGGAATGACAGTCATGAGTGGTATGGTCCCGGAATTGTGATAGGCAGAGATGGAAAACAAGTTTTGGTGAGACACGGCGGTGTCTACGTGAGAGTGCATGTGTGTTATCTATCGCACGCTCCGGAGCAGAATATTGCAATTGGGGGCCATGAGAACATTGAAAGTGTCAGCAGTGATGGGAGTGATGCAGTCCAGGATAGGCCTACTGATGATCAAGATGACGATTCGGAAAATGATGAGATTCCGGTTGAACAGCCTCATGTTGAGCCTCCCGATGGTGAAAATCTAGATGAAAAGCCTCCCACAGTATCTATTGGTCAACGTATTAAAGGAATACACTCAGAAAGTGGAGAATTAATATCTGGGAGGATTGTGAGTCGGGTGGGTAAAGCCACTGGGAAATACAGACACTGCTACAATTTGAAGAAGGACTCTGACGGAAACATTGGTTGGGTGAATTTGCAGAACGATTTTAGCTCGTGGGAAGCGATTGATGACGGCGTGGAGATGCTTGTCCTTTTCAACTCTGAGGATGTAATATGTGCCAAGGACAGCGAAATTACAAACTGGCAAGACAATAATGTGTATGAGGAAGTAGAGGATGTCAGACAAGATGCCATATCAGTTCGATGGGTTGTGACAGAGAAAATGAAGAATGGAAAGCCGTTTGTTAAAGCCCGTTTAGTCGCCAGAGGTTTTGAGGAAGACACAGTGAGCCTCCGGAAAGATTCCCCGACATGCTCGAAGGAAGCAGTGCCTTTGGCACTTTCTTTGGCCTCCACCAATCGATGGGATTGTCACGCTATGGACGTGAAGGCTGCCTACCTGCAAGGTCATGACATCGAGCGAGTTGTTCATCTCCGTCCTCCGCCGGAATATGCTAACGGCAAGCTGTGGCGTTTGAAGAAAACGGTTTATGGCCTTTGTGATGCTGCTAGGCATTGGTATCTGCGTGTAAGGGATCAGTTGTTGGATCTCGGAGCCAAAGTATCATCACTGGATTCAGCGCTGTTCTCTTGGAGCAATGATGGTAAACTCGGAGGCCTTGTATGCGTTTATGTCGATGACTTTCTTTGGGCTGGTACACTGGAGTTTGAGCAGACAGTGATAGACCGTTTAAGTCAAATATTTCGCGTCGGCAGTTCGGAATCTAAAACCTTCAAGTACGTGGGTCTAAATGTGGTCTCCAACACTGATGGCAGCATAACGCTTGACCAATGTCAGTACGCTTCGTCTCTGAAACCAGTTACACTGAGCAGACATCGTACAACAGTGAAATCAGGAGAGCTGTCTGAATCTGAAAAATCTGAGTACCGAGCTTTAATAGGGCAACTCAATTGGATTGCCACACACACTCGGCCAGATATTGCATTTGATGTGTGTGAATTGAGTGTGATTAACAACCAAGCCACCGTAGCTGATTTGCTTAGGCTTAATAAGGTGATCACAAGGGTCAAGACCGACAACATGAAGCTATACATTCCGAGGATGGCGCCGCTCGACGACTGTTATATGGAATGTTTTTCGGATGCCTCATTTGCCAACCTTGTGGGCAATGGATCTCAAGGAGGTATGGTGATCTTCCTACGGGATGCGGGTGAGGCAAGATGTCCCCTATTCTGGCAGACTAGAAAGATCAGACGGGTCGTCAAATCTACACTATCTGCGGAGACATTGGCGCTGCTTGAGTGTGTTGAGGCTGCTGTATATCTCGCCAACATATTGCAAGAGGTTTCTGGATGTGGAATAATCAGGATAAAGTGTTTCGTCGACAACAAGAGTCTGGTGGATGCCCTCTACTCCTGTAAGAACGTAGAAGACAGGAGATTGCGTATTGATATTTCTGTATTATGGGACATGTTGGAACGGGGGGAGATCTACGGGGTGTCTTGGGTGGATACTTCACTACAATTGGCTGACTGTCTTACCAAGAAAGGTGCCTCGACCGAACGGCTGCGTGCAGCAGTCAGCCAATACTAGAAGATTTATGATTTACTCCAAGGGATATCACATATCTGTATGTGGCAATTAACTGGGTCATTGATGGTTCGGTACTTAAACGAACGTCTAAGTATGGGGATGAACTGGGTAATTTGTGGTACTTAAACAAGAGTCTAAGTATTGGATTGTTCATCAAGAGTTCCGCCTCGTCCATGGAATTATTCGTCAACTTAAGAAGAGAGGACGAGTGTGTTGGTGTGACGTCGCTATGCGGTGACGTCACGGGAAGGCGCGCAATTAATGTAGTGGGCCCACACTGACGCCGACGATGTGGCTGGGCGCGCCATGTGATGGGCCCATGTCGACGCCGACGCCGACGCCTACGATGTTGCTGGCTTGGCCGTCCCGCGCACTTCAACAACGGAAGTCAGTGAGTGAGGTTGTGCGACAAGTAAGATATGAAAGAAGATCACCAGGAGAGCAACCCTTAACCCTTGACCAGGGAAGCCGAGATATATGGTTACCATATATCACCCCCCCTCCAAGCAACACGGAAACAACCGCCATCAACACCCTACCCCTAGGCGCCTTTCTGCTGCACAACCACCCACCGCTAAGACGCTGAGAAAAGAGGTGACCTCAGCAGGAAATTCTAAGATCGATACTCAGTTGGAAAACAAGTTATTAGTTATTAATTTTTATTAGTTACTGGACGTAAGACAGTTGGAAGATTGGTCACCAGGAAAGCTGTTCTTATTAGTTACTGGACGTAAGACGGTGTTTATACTGGGCACGTGGGAAACTTCTTATTAGTTACTGGACGTAAGATAGTTAAAACTCAAGTTGGAAGGCTGTGCTTATTAGTTACTGAACGTAAGACAGTTTGAAGATTGGGCCACCCCTTGTTCATTTTTATGCGGGCTCTGTAGACACCGTTTATTATAACGGCGTTTCGCACTGGAGTCCTTCCAGGATAGCAATATCTTGGAGAAGGCCACAAATACAGCCATCACCTTCAGTTCTTCAAAGCTCTCATAAAAACCAGAGTAGACAGGAGCTCTCTCCTGCATTAACTCTATTCTATTTTACTCATGCATTGGTGTATGAGATATAGTATTTAAGGTCCAAAGCCAGAGAGTTCGAGTAAAACTGTGGGAACCCAGTCACGATAGGACAAACCCCACGGCTAACGCATCTGCAGCTACCGGAGATGGGATTACTTATTCTACAAGTCGACAGTGAAGTTATTATACCGTTACAATACACAAGAGAAATAACTGTGAAAAAGATCTATACAGTACTTAGTGTATTTATAGAGAAAGAGTATAACAAGATCAACAGTGGAAATTAGTCAATATACATCTATATAAAAAGGAATATTCTAGAAACTAGATACTACGAGCTTATGCAAAAAGCGAGAGAAAGAAAGTACTAGTGAAGCCCAAATAAATCAGGGAAGTACTGATAATAATTCTGGTAAAGAAAATAACAAATTAATTCAAGTTACCTTATGCGTAAGCACTATAGTGAATTAAGTCAGAGAAAATAATTACGTTCAGCTTCCAACCCAGAACAACTCTACGCAAGCCAAAAGTTTGTATATATAATCACCATGTAGCCTGTCTAAGCACAAGTGTAAATCCTCGATTGAAAGGAGTGCTATTCTTATCTCTGAAATAAATACAGGACAAGTGTAATCTTTCAATTAGAAAGCGGTCCACAATACTCACCTAGATATTGCATAGAATTATCCAGTCTTACGAGTCAGACGTAGTGGAGCCTCATTCGTGCATCTATTATTGTTGTTCTTGACCTTTTTGTTCTAGTCTTACGTATGCAATATTTTTGTGCCAATAAATAGAATATGAATGCACGTCTTGTTATAATTATCCTCTATTACTTTCTGTCTGTGGTAAAGCAATTTTAACTTCTCCAGTTAGGAAGAACCCACGTATTTAAACCAATCAACCCCAGTAAAAACCTGGCATAACACTGAGTTATGCCAAATATTTCCCCTTAAGTCCGCCCGAGTCTGGCGACTGGGAGGGAATGATGCTGGCACTCTAGGCTCTATAGATGGGGAGGCTCTGTAGGGGGAGGCCATGTTTGCAGCACCAAATCCTTCCAAACTTACCATCTGCGCATGCGCGGCCTTTTCCTTAATATTTTTATTTTGTTATTTAGGCTCAACTGTTCAGTTAATTTAAGGTTAGGTTAGGTTAAGATAATATAATAGTATAAAGGAAAACAAATCGTGCCAAGGGGCCTAAGATTCTCACGCATGCGCAGAGGACAGGATTTGGAAGGATTTGGTGCTGCAAACATGGCCTCCCTCTGTAGGACTTGGGGTCAACGTACTTTGTCACAACAATAACCTTACCTTGATTAAATGATCGAGCTCCTCAATTCACTTACAATTATAATAAGACTTTCAAAAGATAATTGAATTACTTTCATATGAAGTAGGCTAAACGAATTTTAGGCACAAACATGTTAACTAATACTTACGAGATCCAAGGTAAGACTATAGTTTTTAAGTTGGAGGTAGGACTCATTAATTTCGACCTGCCAAGCCCTCTCGAGGTGGGTACTTGTCGCTAAGGCAATAAGAATCAGGGTATCACACTAGAGATTAGGTACAAGCAATTATTAGGCCATATCCAAGCAATATACTAGATTCACAAAGTTAAAGTTATGCTCGGCAATTAACTTTATACACCTGGAAGTGATTACATGGCCAAAACAAATCAATGTCATTCTAATTTCAAAACAACATTGCTCTGATTGTGACACCCCTTTTCTTGACTTTATATAACAATACCAAACAATTATATTTAATATATAAAGCTAAAATATAATGACCCTCGTACCTATAAGACACAATTAGTTATTTAGTTAATTATTTCGTTTTAACCATTACAATTTAATATAGGTCAACTGATATATTAATCAAGATAATAACATAATACCGAACATTTCATCTAATCTCAACACTGACTGGGTCATTATTGGGCTTAAAGTGAATGAACAGTAAAAGTCTTGGTGTAAATATTGCCAAAATCAAGCCTAGTCAATTTACACTACCTTTGTTCATCACACAAATAGATATGATTTACTTATATGTGTATTTGTTCACTTTCAGGTTGCAGAACTACACACAATGAAGAGAAAGTGTAACTACAATCTGACAATTGTATGTAACCAGTCAAACAAGTTGAATGACAAATTGAATTAAGTTCAGGAAATTGCCTTCGCCATCAAGATGATTGAACTGGCATTTTAAGACTGGGAAGCCAAGTGGCATTTGATTCACACTTGAGAAAGATCATCCCATGTATTCCACTTACTCCCAAAAAAATGATCAACTACAAATTCCTAGTACAGTAAAGCCCTGTTACTAACATATTTAAAAGTAATTATTCCAAGTCTAACGATAGGTTAGAAACGGTCCTGAGCTTCATAACTACCGAACAAAACTTCAGAACTAACGACGGGGGTGTCTCGGGGTGGCCTTGTTGTTGTTGCGCATGGCGATACTCCTCTAGCGGCCAGCTGTCATATTGGACTGGCGGCATCTTTCGAGTTTTTATAGTCATTGTTTTCCTGATCTCCGCTGCATTCCCACGACCTTGACCGTGTACCGGTATGTTACCTGGCTACCCCACTATTTGTTTCTCTCATGTCTTCTGTGGCTGGTGGGGAGGGGTCTGGGGGTGGTGATTGTAATCAATGCCCCCTGAAAAAACGGGAACTTCAAAAAGTGGTGGTGAAAAAGTGCTTATCATAGACGAGGGTGGTTACAATTTAGATCCGGTGTTCAATTGTGACAAAACTGGTGTCCACTGGAAAAAAACCACCCAAAGCCACTTACATCCCCAAACACATGAAACAAGCACCCGGTGCTAAACTAAAAAAAATATTGTTTCACTGCTTTGTTATTGTTGTTGTTCCCTAAGCTGCCTGGCCGAACAGCCCCGAGTCCCTGAGGAAGGCCATGGCCATGATCGGGCTTTCCCACAGAGTGTAGATTGTGTTGTTGGCGTAAGTGGTTGCGTGAAATGCAGTCTTCTATGATGTGTTTAATGGTATGGGGTGTTGTGTTACATCCCGGGCAGGTGTCGACGATGGAGTCATCCAGTCTCTTCTGATAGCTCAGGAGAGCTGGATGGTGTCCGCATCTCAGCCTGGCCAGGTGGACTCTGTCCTCGCGAGGAAGGGAGGATTCGGAAGGATGGATTTCGGGAGGTCGTGCTTGCAGCTGCGTGTTGTCTGTGATTAAGTGGATGGATCGGCGAGAGATATGAGTATGGATGTGCTTCTGGAAGTTGGTTCGGGGTGGGCAGGGAGGGAGAGAGGACAGTAATTGTGTGTGATACCGTGTGCTGGGTGTTGTTTTGATATTTCTTGGTGTCTGTGGGTGTGTTGCCATGTAATTTAGTGGGTGGTCCTGGTTCGTGGAGGCTGCTGCCAGGAATTGAGTGCCTCTCATGTCCAGATGGTCTTTGACTTTAAGGATTTTGGTTTCTTGATGTAGGTGATCTGTGGGTGCAGTAGCTGTGCAGCCTGTAATGATTTTTAGGGCTTTGTTTTGAATAGTCTGTAAGGTCTTATGATGTGTTTCAGCTAGGTTAGAAGCCCAGGCTGGGCTTCCGTATTCCATGACTGATCTTATGTATTGTTTATATACTGTGGTGGTGGTTTCTTTGTTGTGTCCAAATTTTATGTGAGCAAGTGACCTGAGGGAATTAAGTCTGGGTGTCAGTTTCTTTTTAATGTTTGTGGTGTGCTGTTTGAATGTCATATGAGTATCATATGTTACTCCTAGGATTTTGGGTGTGTGTTTATGTGCTAGGAGTGTGTTGTTTATGGTGAGTTGAGGGATGTATTCGTGTTCTCCTGTCCAGCTTGTGAGCAGGGTTGCGGTGGATTTGGCTGGGGCTAGATTAAGTCTGTTTGTAGTGTGTTGAGATAGGGTTGAAGGAGATCTGTTGCTCTTTTTGGGTCATGGTGTGTGCATGTGAGTGTTTTGTCATCTGCATAGGAGGCTAAGTTTATTTGGGGCGTATTGGGGGTAGTTATATCGTGCATGTACAGATTGAAGAGTGCGGGCGATAGGACGGATCCTTGTGGGACTCCGTTTGGAAAGTTTCTGATTCTAGATGACTGACCGGCAAAAGATACGTGTGCACATCTGCCTGCTAGGAAGTTGGCCAGCCACCTTTTTGTGTTGTGCATGTTTGTGTTGTAGATTTTGTTTGTTAGGTTGTGGCGGGGGATGGCATCGAAGGCTTTACTAATGTCGAGTGTGGCTAATAGTGATCTGTGTGGTGGTCTAGCTGAGTTGATGCCGTCAAAAGCTCTTTGTGTAAGGTCTGTGAGAAGAGTGTTTGTGGAGTGCAGTGGCCTAAAGCCATGTTGTGTTGGAGATAGGGGTAGGTCGGGTGTAATTAGTTGTAATACTAGGTGTTCTATGACTGGAGGGGGTGCAAAGGAGTGTGATGGGGCGGTGCGAGGAGGGTAGCGTGGGGTCTTTGTTGGGTTTGGGGAATGTGATGATGATACCATGCTTCCAAATGTCTGGTATTGTGTTGTGTGAATAGCTGTAGTTTGATATGTTAGTGAGTGCTTGTATGCCTTGTGGTCCCAGGTGTCTGAGGTGTATGTTGCTTATGTTGTCTAGGCCACAGGCGGGTGAGATTGTTGATGATATGCTTTGTCTGGTGATTGGTGAAGGGTGTATAGTCAGGGTCTGTGGGGAATTGTCTCTTACGTCGGATGACATGTCGGTCGTGTTTGTGAGGTTTTAGGTGGCTGACATGTGAGAAGTGATTGATGAGAGTGTTTGCTTGTTGTTTACATGAAGGAGTAGTCTGTTATTGTGATTGCAGCATGTGATTGTGTTGTGTTGCTGTTGGAAAGTGTGATGCTGTTTAGTGTTTTGTAGAGTTTTTTGGGGGTTTGTTTTGTGATCAAGTGTTTGTAGGAAGTTATTCCAATTTAGTTTTTGTTGTTCTTGTATTTTGTTGTTAGTCTGGGTGTTGAGTGCTTGGATTTGTTGTGTGATGTCTTGTGTGTGGGGTGCTGGGGAGTGTTTCAGTATGTCGCATTGTCTGATAAGGTTTTGAATTTCTGGTGTGAAGTTGGTGTTGTGTCTTTTTCTGTTACCTCTTGGAATGTGTTTCTTGTCAGCATTTTGGATAGTTTTATTGAGTATGTGTACAGCATTGTTGATGTTAGTGATGGGTGTACTGTTTAGAGATGTGAAGTGTTGTTCTGTCTCATTTGTGAATGCTTCCCAGTTAGCTCTTTTATAGTTGGTGTATAGTTGGTTTGTGGCTAGCTGGGTTGAGTCTGGTTTTGGTGGTGATAATGATCGGGAGGTGGTCAGAGCCTAAGGTTCTGACCACCCTCCAGGATGTTGTGGGGGCGAGTTCTGGGGAGCAAAAGGTGATGTCTGGAGATGATGGGTTATAGAGGGCTTGGTGGGGAATATGGGTATGTTGATGGATGTCGTTAAGGATGATGAGGTTATCAGTTTGGTTTTGTAGTGCCAGCCCTCTGTCTGTGTCGGGGTTGTCGACAAACCAGGCCGACGTCTTGGCGTTGAAGTCACCACCCAGGATGATGTGTGGGGTGTTTATGATGTGTTGTAAGTGTGGTCTGTATTCATTTGGTTCTGTAGGGGATGTTTGGGGAGGGATGTATGTGTTTATGATGGTTATGTTGGAGTTGTTGCCAGTGCGTATTTTGATTGATTGTATTTCTGTTGTGTTATCATTTGGGGGGAGGAGGGATTTGGTATGTACACTGGTAACTATGTATGATATTTCTTTGTGTACCAGGGTGATGAGTCCACCGCCGCCGCCGACGGCCCGGTCTTGTCTGATGGTGGTGAAATCATGAAATGTAGGTGTTTTTTGTGTTGTGCGGAGTTTTGTTTCTTGTAAGATGGCAATGTGTATGTTGTGTTGTTTGATGAAGCGTGAGAGTTCGTGTTTCTTTGTGTTGATGCCATCTATGTTCAATTGGAGAATGTTAATGTTATGTGCACGATGTATGTTGGGTGCTGCTGCGCGAGGATGGGGTGGGGGTGTGGGTTGGGATGGGTGAGGTGGTGGTGGGGGTGGGGATTGGGATGCAGGAGATGGGGGTTTGAATGGATTAGGATGGGGTGTGGTCTGTTAGAGTTGAGGATGTGGATGGTATGGGAAGGTTAGGTGGGTTAGGGAGGAGAGGTGGACGGGATTTAGGGGGGGGAGTGGATGATATGGGAAGGTTAGGTGGGTTGGGGAGGAGAGGTGGACGGGTTTTAGGTGAGGGATTTGACTGGGAGAGGGAGGGGCATGAGGAACAGGTCCAGGTGTTCGTGTAGTGTTTCTTGGAGGCAAGTGTTGTGCAGGTGAAGTGCAGTTCCCGCATGAATTGCAGAGAGCTGAACCATTAGTGTGGTGACTCGAAGTGATGGGTTTTGAGCAAGTTGGACATATGTATGTGTAGGTGGGTCCTGGGTTGCTCTCAATGTCTCCGGCTAGAAGAAGTCTTCGAGAAATGACAGCCGGAGAGTCATTTCTCGGTGTAGGAAAAACTGTGTGATGTGTGTGTGTGGTGTGAGAGGTGTGGAAATTCCCGGCGCGACCGAAGCCGCTCGAAGGACCCGTGCCCCCAGGGAGGGGACAGGGGATGGTTGTGACGGTTTGGCTCCCAAAGACTGCTCCCCGCGGCCGGCATCCGGTTGTCCTCCACTGGTCGTTGATCTTGTCTCCGGCCGTGCAGGGTCGGCAGCCATCCGCGGTTGGCAGCTCCAGGAGGTGGTCCCACGGCGTAGACGCCGCCACATCAGGACTGCTTTGTTAAGTTGCAACGCTTCAGGTGATTATAAAAGGAAGCCAGTGAGCCTATACAAATACGCCAAGCCACATTCTTACCGCAATTGTGATATGTCGAACTTAGGAAACTGTGTCTGGTACAGTAACTCGTCCGGGTACATGACCGCGGCCTTGTACATACATACATACATAAAATGTTAAGACCAAGTGTTCCACACATATGTGCAGTTTCAGTCTCTTGTCCTAATGGCGGCGTTCCAGGCAACCCTGTTAAGGGCTGCTTCCCTTGTCAAGTTCTTGGATTTGAGATCCGCACGAATAGTCCGATCCCAGGTCTTCCTCGGTCCACCCCTTGGTGCAGCTCCCTCCACAATCACAGACCTGCATTTTTTCACCCAATTTTGTTCATCCATTCTCTCCACATTTCCATACCATCCCAGTCTACTTGTACACATCACCTCGCTAATACTCTTTATACCTAAATATCTCCTCAGCTCGACATTTGTTATTCTATCCTGTAGCCTGGCCCCATACTTCCATCTCACCATTCTCATCTCATTACGTTCCATTCTGTTGACATCCTCTACTTTAACGGCCCATGTTTCTGAGGCATACGTCATTGCACTTCTAACACATGAGGCATACACCTTTCCCTTCAGGAGGAGAGGCATTCTTTTCATGGTCAGGATTGGCAGCAGTTCTCTGAACTTCCCTCAGCCACACTTAGTAGCAAAAGTGGCAGCCTCAGCCCCACCACCGGCAGAGATGGTATCTCCTAGGTAACAAAACTTGTTCACCAGCTCCAATGACTCATTTCCAAAATTCACAGCTACAGGATCATCACTTAACACAAGCTCGCCTTTGCACACTACGCACTCAAATTTCTCTATTTAATAGTGGCCCCTCCATCATTGACGATGTTGCCTATTAGTATAATAGTCTCCATTCAAAATCTACGTCAGTCGTTTGAATCAACCGCCGCGAGGAAGAATAGGAGTCATCTTCATAAGTGCAACCCTACTTCTCTTATGGTGTCGTCACAGATCGGGTACCCTCTACGAAAAAACTTCGTAAAAAATAAGAGAACAGAAAAAGGGAAAAGAATTTTCCATCTTAACACTGTTATTCACAAGATTCCCACATTCGGTGGATTTTCTTGCGTTGTGGCTTTTTACCGCCTCTCGCCAAGCGCAACAATTCTTCCTTCTCTTCCTCGCAGGCCTACTGTCAACACTTGTGCCCCCGCGCTCCGGCTTCATTCGACGCTCGCTCTCCTCTAGTGAATCTTTTCTCATTTTTATGCATCTGGGAGATAGTGAGCAGGGTTTAGACTAGCTAGCACGGGTTGTGTTATTGTTCGACCGCAGGAAGTGTTAAAATTAGGGTACGTTTAGGTGCTTCTTGTGTTCATTCTTCCACCACACGTGGTGTTTTTTTATTGTTACTAGGTGCCTTAGTTTTTGCTTTTTACTTAGTTAGGAGGCTTTCCTTTAAGTTTCTTGCTGTTCCTAGGAGCAGCTTGAGGGTCTACGGACCCTGTCTTTGTTACAGACGCGCCAGGGTTAGGATTGCCCCACGTGGTTGTGGCGTCCTCCGGCAGCGAGCCTGTGGAGAGGCCCCTCGTGGGGGCTTTTCTCTTCACCCTTATGGCAAGGTTCTGAGTTCTTCGTGTGGTCTGTATAGTTTTCCCGGATAAGCCCATAGGTTATCAAGTTTTGGGGGGATTGTATTATTACTGTGATTGTTCTTTATTATGTCCCCTGTGTGTTGGTCTCCCTGTGGTCAGTGTGCCACTCTCCGGGAGTCCGACAACGTGTTCCAAGTGTGGGAGTGCGTGACTTTGGGGTTTAGTTCCCTCGCGGCTGTGCCTTGCTTCGAGCCCCCCCCCCCCCCCCCCCTCACTTCGCTGAGCTCGCCGGCCTCCGGTTAGTAGCCGCTGGGTCGGTCCACCGTGCTGGCATATTCACGAGCTCGTGTCTCCCTCGCCGGGTCTTTACGTCGGTGGGTGTGGCGGCGCCACTGCCCCCTTGTCCCTGGTCCCTCGGGAATCCGGCGGATGCCGATATAGATCTGATTGGTAAGGTGCTTCTCAACCCCTCGGACTTTGCCTCCGCCCCCCGGCGGTTGCGAGAGCTACAAGTCCTCCGGCGGGTGTTTTCGTATACGGAACACACTAATACCCACCGTTCGGGGTCCCCCGGTCTTTCAGCCCAGTCAATTTTTGACGGGGGTTATTGTGGTCGTTTACCCCGCCGTGCCGGCGGCCCAGTGGATAATAGACCCCGGCGGACACTGCACTTGTGTCCATCAGCTAGCACACTTACCTCAATGATGTTTACCCCCACCTTGCCGGCGGCTCCGTTGGTAAACTAATCAGCGGCTGCTTGGGTGTTTTGCGGAACACAGAGCGATCCGCCGTGAAAAGGGCCCCCTGTACTACGATATATGCCGTAACAGGGACCCTCCGTTTTGGGGTATCCTCTTTTCATGTTACCCAGGGGCATGGAAGGAGGATATTCACGCCCTCTTAGAGGTGATAAGAAAGGGAAGGCCGTGGCCTCCTATTCTTATTACACCGGGAGGTTAGGATGGGTGAGACTCTCGGTATATCCTTATGAGCATTGATTCCTGGAAATTTTTTCTTTCCAGGTGGACACTCAAGACAGCCGGATACCGCGTCGCTTCCCGCCGGGGAGAGGAGTCTCTACAGCATGCCTTTGTTTACAGTATGCTCAACCCCCTCTTGTCTTTTGCTACCAATACCAGCCCATAGCAGATGTATCAGATGTGTTCAGTGTTTAAACAGAAACTCTTTCTTGTGGGCATCTCGTACATGTCCGGTTTGCTTCGAATTGTTTGAAGAATGGCTAGCAGCCCAAGATATGTCTTGCTTACTCACGCTCATTGAGATTAAGTCTAAATTTAGAACCTATGCTTCTCAGGTAGCTAACAAAGAACTGTCATGTGATAACCCAGAATTATTGAGGGTGGTTCAATTGTACTCTTTTGATGATCATACGGCTCACCAACCACATAACTCCCCTATGCCCTTGTTGACCATGGGGTCCCCTACGTCCTCCTTGACATCCGCACAGAGCTCCTCTCCCCCGGCGAAAAGGAGCCGCTTGATGTCACCGGAATGCCTCGACTTTTCCCAACCGGCTCCCCTGACGGGCAACCTGAGGCGCATGGACAACACGGAATTTTTGCCTGACAAGATCCGCCGGCTCTCGAGCCAACCACGACGTGTGTTACTTTCTAATGAAACACCTTCTTCTGCGCAAGTAGATCTCACAGGATCACTGCTGGAAGGTCCGGCGACCTCCTCGGGGACGCAGGGAGTTGGTTCCGGCCTCCCCGAGCCGGACACCGGCCCCCCTCACATTGCCACTAGACTTAGACAAACTGTACACGTTAGGCTCCAAGGTTCCAAATTAGTGATGTCAATCAAACAGGCTCAACAAGCCAACACGGCTCCCACCTCTGCTCAGTCTCCGGGTGTAATTACGTCAGATGCGGTTACGACCATACGGTCTCACGCGCCACTACTGGCTCCTTCTAAGGACCAGCCCGGCTTGACAGCCGCCCTCATGAAGATAGGTTCGCAAACTGCGACCAACCCAATAACACCCCGGCCGTGTGACCAGAAGTCACCGGCTTGCAGTTCGCCCCACCCGGCTACGGCTAGTAGCAGTCTGACGCTGATGAACACTATTAAGACACACGCGGCGACTATCAGACAGGCTGACACTCTGATACAAACAGACCAACATGATAGGCCAACGACACAAACCACTACCACAAGGTTAACGACTGTACAAATGAATGAATTATTACAGAAGGTGATAAGCCAGTGTGCCATTAAACAAGGTCAATCCCCTACTCCGGCGCCGAGACCACCTCACAGTGTAGCTAGGCCCCCCTCTCATATCAATGTAGGCATTCCCTCTCCGGCAGACCCCTCCGCCGGGCCAGCAATGGCCCGCATAATGGACTTCCCGCCGCCCACGGGCCCGGCACTAACCAGTCCAATGCATTCCCGACCTGAAGGGCAAGAGTTTCAGCCGCGGGCCGTAAATGTTACCCCAGGTTCGTTGCCAGACCCATTAGTCCGTCCCTCAACCTCGAAGCAACTCTTAGGTTTAGGAGACCCTGAGTTCATGGGTATGTCCCCACTCTCCAATATAACTCCCCCTTCCGCCGGCCGACCCAGACAGGGACTACTGGCGGAACCTTGGATAATTGTACCTCCCGGCCTTAGATCCCCCTTGACTAGGTTGGATGAGTCAATTTATAGTCAAGAATGCATAAGTCTGGATAGTTCAGTCAGTTCGGACGATACCCAACCTTACTTGTCCCCCTCGATAGATAGGACCCATACGGCGAGTAGCCTGCCGGGTCCCTCTTCTACCCCTAGTTCTCACCCCGGTGCGCCACTAGCCCCGCCGGGTGTCCCATCCAAAACTAAAGTAGTTAAAGCGCCAGGCAGGCTCTGGCTTCCGGTGACGGCAGTGACACAAGGTAAAGGACATAAATCAATACAAGGGGAGGTCCCGGTGCCGGTGGAGTGGGCTATTGAAGTGAACCATAAACATGTCTTTAGGGCTAAAGATGCTACCGGTACAGTCTTGCAGGTTGCTATATATGCCAAACCTGACCCGGCAAATTTTCAATATTTTGTGTACAACCCCAAACAGCTGGTTCCTCTTCCGGCGGATTCCCCGGTCCAGGATCCTCCTCACCCAGACACTCCCAATTGCCCTGACTGTCATAAACAATGTGGTCCTACTGGGTGTCGTTCTATGCCCTCACAGCAGGAGCTTTCTGGTAAATTTCACAGGTGTGGTCCACATAAAGACCAAAGGGAGTTGAATCTGAGTGAGGTGGGCGATGGGCCATGGGTAACGTGGGATCAGGAACTGCAACAATTTGCTATAGATGTTACATCCAATTCCTTGTCCCCAATTCCCCCTCCCCCCCTTATCGAGTTTGACTGGCTAGCACAACGACCGGGTGGAGTTCCATTCCCTATTTTTAATTTTCTTATTCCCCCTCAATTTACGGCGGAGGATTTTCCCTTGCCCCTCATTACTCCTGAACCTATTGAATTTCAACGTGAATTTCTGGTCAGAGATAGGGCCCACAGGGCGTTTATTAGCTTCCTGTTAACTAGAGACACGGCCCAGGCTATTGCCGAATCAGTGCCGAATCCCTCTCCCCGAACCCAGGAATTAATTAAGCTTTTTCAACAAAACCTCCTCCCTGCCCCGGCTAGAACACTCACGGAAATTCGTACAGCCTTGTTTGAGGCAGTCCGGTCACGTCAGCTACTCAGACTCGGTATGGCGCAAAGGTTACCTATGAATGCTTACTATAGGATCTTGTTCTCCCCTGTCTTAACTGCGAGAGTCATAGATAAACAGACGGAATGTGATGTCCGGGTAATGTTGTGCTTGAAGAAAAAGACAAACCAATAGCTCTCCCCCTGTCGGCCCCAGGCGGCAGGCGGACGGGTTCACCTCCGGCTCTAGCAGTTAAAATTCACATATACTTTTAGGACTGCTGTCCCGGATCCTCCAGTCCTCCCTCTGTCTTCCTCCCTCCCTCAGCCATGCTAGCGCAATAGAGTTTTGAGGTTCGACCAAGAGTTAGTTCCCGCAGGGGGCAGCGCCCCCTGAGGACTTCGGCCCGCTGTCCGGAACCGGTCCACACAAATGCACGCCGGAACGGAAGTCATGCGGCTTTACCTCACACGGCGTTGCATAACAGACCGATAACACCCTCTGCATAAGGGATAAGGTGACTGACTCATTACGCTGGAACGAAGGACGGCGGCCGCCATCCAGGGTCGGTTCTGCTCCAACCGTTAACCCCCCGGCGGATCCGCATCTGGGGTACCTCTCAAATTTCGTTGAAAGTGAGAGCCGGAAGCACCCGCCCGCCGGTTTGCCTACTTTAAACGAGGTAATAACTCTTTAACGATATAAACACTACTCGTTAACAGGGATAGAAGGTCACCAAAGGGTTCTCCCCCACAATAATGTATGTAGGTCCCCTAACAGGCCCCTCTTGATGCCATAGGTACGGTGTGCAGTTTTTCCCCCCTATACTAAGCCATTCCAGTCCTCGGCTCATCTGGCGGCCGGTTGTTCCTTTAGAGATCACCCTCCGCCGTTGGGAATAGGAAATCACACGGGTGGAATATTTTCTTCCTATCTCCAATGGACTGAGGGCTGTCTCCCTATGCCTTCTCTAGAAGTGTGCACCCGGAAAAGGTTTCCCAGGGTCAGGGTCGGCTCAGCAGCAAGTCGATAAAATATTTTTTACAAAACAGCTACTTCCGGCTGGGGTCATGATTTCCAACCTCTTTTGAAGTTCTGTTGTCAGCAAAGGGAGCCCTTCAGGACACTCTCGTTCCGGTTTTTCTCTTGTTTTTTATGCCATGTAGAATCATAACCACAATCCCCTTGCTCTTTGCCAGTTGGCAAACTTCACTTAATCTTACAGACACGTCCGTGTTTCTGCAAATCTTGCGGCTGATACCTTTGATCAAGGCTCCCCGACCACAGTCCGGCTCGGTCAGTCCCGACGCCATTTCAGCTCTCTCTAACTCATCCTTTCACAGGAAATTCCTTTTCCCATTTAATCCCACATGACCTTAACATCGGCCCCGCCGTAAGATACTCTACGATTAACCAGATCAGTCTCTCTTAAGTGACTAGCCGCGCTGTCCCAGAACCTGCTCTGGCCCAGGGTGTATAGTATAATTTAGAGTTACGATCAACCTTTCACCGTAATGTCTATGGACCGGCTGGCCAAATTATGTTTTAGATATAAGATCATCCTTTCTCCATAATGTCTATGTGCCAGTTGGGACACACCGTGAAGGGCGGGGGTCACGGCAGAAGCCTGTCTAGGTCCCCGCCTCAAGTTCCCCGAGTGTCTGCCTCGATACCCTCCTCAATGGAGAGTATCAAGGTACTGGCGGACTACCTGAGATAGTCGACTAACTCAGTTACGCGCTGTTCCTCGCCGAGGAGACGGGGTTATGTAATAAACGTAAGAATTGCCATCCAGACAGCTTGTCAGGGCAAAAGTTACTTCCCCGTCTTCTGTACAAATTACATTTTCTTTAAAAAAAAATAAAAAAAAATACGATGTTTATAAGTATGCCCATAGACACACTCCTGTTGTTTGTCCTTGTATTCCTAGTTTTTATGTACTGTGATAGTTGCGCCCTAGCAAGGCTTCAGCAGAAAAAGGGGGGGGGGGGGGGATATGTGGATCCCAGTACAAGAGAGGAACTCCCTTACACAGGATTACAAATGGATTTAAGGGCAAACCTAGACGCTTTATACGCCGGGCTGTGCCCAGAATAAGATATGTATGAGCTTAGAAGCTCAGTTTGCTTGATTTAGAGAGAATTAGGAATTTAGATTGTTTAATTCACACTCAGGTTTTATGATTAATAAAAGAAAGTTTTTGATGTTTCACTTTTAATAACTAGTTGCACTAGATTACAATAGGTCCTAAGTGACTCTGTAAATATTTCCATTATCTAACTGTCCAGTTTATGAACAATAAAAAATTAATTGTCCTACGGTTTATATGATTTTCAAGTTTCCAGGCTGATCGCACTCGATGCAGAAGGTCGATAGAGATCAGATGGCAACTCCAATAGGTTCCTGGCTAGTTACACTAGTTTCAGTAGGTTTGATAATTGTCAATATGACTACGCCCAGGACCCTAGCTGAGCTCAGCATAGGTTCCGGGTCAGGGTGATGCAGGGTTGTTGCTTTTAACTGTCTCACCCGGTACAACAAACACCTCAGGCATGAGGACTCTGTTGTTGGAGCAGGTTTCTTTGAAGCAACGCACTGCTCACACTCAGTCAATATTTTTTAACTGTGTTGTATGCACAACTACATATACGAATAGCTTTTCCTGTTATGAGGTTTCTGGACTTAACCATGCGGTTATTAACAAGTTTATTACTACGAATGTCCCCCTCCAGTCTTGGAATTCAGGCAACATTGTCAATGATGGAGGGGCCACTATTAAATTATAGGTTTGATTCCCAAAGGGAAGTAGAGAAAACCTAATATTTAGTAGGGGCCCCGGAATCATTGACGACGAAGTCCCTCCCAGCCATCCCCTTCCCATTCGCTGATATTTTGAGTTATCTTGTTATATCATTGAAGGAAGAATTGTTGCGCTTGGCGAGAGGCGGTAAGAAGCCACAACGCAAGAAAATCCACCGAATGTGGGAAGCTTGTGAATAACAGTGTTAAGATGGAAAATTCTTTTCCCTTTTTTGTTCTCTTATTTTTTACGAAGTTTTTTCGTAGTGGGTACCCGATCTGTGACGACACCATAAGAGAAGTAGCGTTGCACTTATGAAGATGACTCCTATTCTTCCTTGCGGCGGTTGATTCAAACGACTGACGTGGATGTTGAATGGAGACTATTATACTAATAGGCAACATCGTCAATGATGGAGGGGCCCCTACTAAATATTAGGTTTTCTCTACTTCCCTTCGGGAATCAAACCTATAATTTCTGACTTATCCTTCGGCAGGGGTCCCTTTATTCTACTACAGTGCTTACTCCCATGGTGTACCCAACATCGACAGATGCTACATTGAATTGAGTTAAAGCCCACACCCTTTCCACACACTGCACATGGGTATGCACCGTTCTTTTCCATATTGCCTCGTCTCAATCTACAATGCATAACCTTGGTTTTGTTAATATTGACTCTTAAACCCTTGCTCGCCATGCCCTCTCTCCATTCTCTGAATTTGGCCTCAGCACCCTGCATACTGTCAGCTATTATGACTAAATCGTCTGCATAAAACACTTCCAACGGGAGTCCGCCTCTAAAAACTCTAGACAGTGCCTCCAAGACCATAATAAAGAGGAGGGGGCTTAACACTGAACCCTGATGGACTCCAACACGGACTGCGAACTCATCACTCAGTACACCCTTCACCCTCACTGCACTTCGTGAATCCTCATACATCTTCATTATCACATGCACCAGCCAGTCTTCCATACCAAGTTTCCTCATAGCCCACTGCACAACATCTCTAGGCACCCTATCAAAGGCCTTCTCCAGGTCTACAAACACAAAGTAAAGATCCCTGCCTTTTAGTAAGTATCTTTCCTGTATCTGCCTGACTATGAAGATAGCATCGGTTGTACCCCGTCCTGGCATAAAACCAAACTGCATATCATCAATGGAGATGCTTTGCCTGATCAAACCCTCAAAGACTCTCTCACAGACCTTCATGATTTGGTCAAGCATTTTCACGCTCATATAATTTCCTCTATCTAGCGCATCCCCTTTTCCTTTGTATATATTTACTATTACACTTTTGAGCCAATCCTCTGGTATTTTCTCATTTTTAATAATGGTGTTTATCAACTCAGTGACTAAGCTGACACCAGTCTCCCCTGAGGCTTTTATCATCTCAGCGACAATGTCAGAGCACCCTGGAGCTTTACCATCCTTCATTTTATTGATTGCGTCGCTCACTACAGCTGGTGCTATCAAAGGAGGGGGTCCAGATATTGGTTTTTCGATACTAAGCTGTTCCTTATCCCATTCAAACTCTACATTTAGCAATCGTTCATAGTGTGCCTTCCATGCTTCTCTGATTTCATGTTCTGCATACACGATCTTCCCATTATCGTTTCTAACACACTGTTCACCTATAATATCCCTACTGTCATGTTTAACTCGCCTAGCTAGGTTGAAGATCCCATTGGGATTGTCAGTGTTTCACACTTGTTCGAGGACCAGGTCCTTAATGCCTTTTTTAGCATTGTCAATAACGGATTACTGACTATTCCGCCCTCAGACCATTCCGACTAGAATATCCCGCCCGCTTAGCTAGGTCCTTCCCGCCCGAATGTTGTGGGCGGGAAGAGCCAAACTATCATCCTTCCTTGGCTGATTCCGCCTTCTAAGGTTAGACCGTCCCGCCCGACCTAGCTAAGCGGGCGGGATCTTCTAGTCGGAATGGTCTGAGGGCGGAATAGTCAGTAATCCGAGATAAATTAATTACTAAGGGATTCAATTTATCGTCAGTTAAAAATGGACAATCATTAAACGATTATTTAAAACAGAGTAAATGGTCTATGTCTAGCCTACTATCATGGTATTCTTATTGACTATTTAAGGCTATTTCACATCATATCGTAATATCCACACTTTCCCTTAGATGATAATGTACCGTGCATCAGCTATATACTAGTCTGACATAGCGTATGAGTCGATAAATCGCTACAGTTATGTTATACAACAGGCAATAATGTATCTACTATTCAAATATTATTCTCTCTCTCTCTCTCTCGGGAATATTTGATAGCCATATGAAGCTATATATATATATATATAATTTGTACATCATGAGAGATAGGCTACTTATGCCTAGTACGATAGTAACCAATATTAAAAATCCAGTTAAAACTAGAAATTGTATGACCAAGGAAAAGAAGTACCTGTAGCCTACTATGGAGTGGGAGGAGTAAATATTGTAATTAACCCCTTATTGGCGGCGCACGACATATGTCGAGTGAAATAAATTTGGACTATGTGGCGATGCACGACATCTGTCGACCGCCATTTTCAGCACGTAATGTTGCTGAGAGAGAGAGCTGAGCGGTGGGATGAGTGTAGTAACCCTATGACCGCTCCGCACGACCACCGTGGACCAACTGTACTGTATCCCACCTTCTTCCCCCCTCTCTCACTCGCTACACAGGGAATTATGTAAGAAAATTACCTAATTATAGGGTGTTTGCACTCGTGTTGCATGATCGTTGCAAGAGAACCAGTGGTCGTACAAGGATGGTTCGGGTGTCATTGGAAAGCTCTGTTTACGCCCTTTCAGGGATAGATACTTGTTTTACGCTCTGGGTCTTATTTAGGCATGAAAATGATCACGTAAAAAAAAAAAAAACGCTGTGCGATACGGTCAAATAGACCGCCTAGGCCGCCAATAAGGTGTTAAGGGACCAAGGCGGTCCTCTAATTACAGATTATACTCCTCCCACTCACTAATACTCTAATTTGTCTTACTGCTTTACCTATTGTACATATATATATATATATATATATATATATATATATATATACTTGTTACAAACATTTTCTAGAATTGATGGATGGGGACAAAAGAATCTAGTTTCCTTTAACCTGACAAGCGCGATATAGATGTAGGTGCTAGGGTAGTTATTTGTGCATTTCTAGCCCTGGATTCTGACAGAATTCGTTATATTTACAATATAAACCATTATTTGTTTTCGGTATGCTTTTATTTTACATATATGATGTATATATGAACCTTCAAGAGTGCTAAAATAAGTGGGAAAAGCATTTGGGTGGTGAAAAACGAAGATATTGGCCACCCGGTCATAATCTCAGGCGAGAGAGAGAGACAGGCAGCCTTCCCCTCTCGCTGTCTGGGAGTCAACTGAGGAGAGCGGGGCGGTGTGTGCCGGTGTCTGGGTGTTGCATAACGATCTTTTATGCAACCCACTTGTGCTACATTATCGCGGGAGAGAAAAATAACCGATAAATGATGATAATAAGAGGAAAAATAGGTGATAATTGAGGAGGGGAGGGAGGGGGAATAAGGTGGGGAAGGAGGGGAGGGGGGTGGGTGAGATTTACATGGATGAGTACTGGAGGGGAATTATCTCACCTAGAGACAAATTCCTTTGTTTTGATAGGCCCTTTTTTTTTATGGAAGGCTTTTTTTATGGTCCTGCTTCCGTGAGGCCTATCGCGTTCCCTATAGGAAGCCTTCCGTGAGGCCTATCGCGCTTGCCGGGTTAATGCACAGAAAACCAAGTACATTAAATTTTCTAACCGACAGAATCTCACTGACTCCCATATATTTTTTAATGATGTAAATATTCCCACTTCCCCTAGTATTGACATTCTCGGTGTAACATTAACTACTAACTTGAGCTGGACACATTATGTTAGAAGCATTGCTAAGAATGCCTCTAAAAAACTGGGACTCCTGTACAGAGTTCGAGAATTCTTCACTGACGAGCAGTTGGCCGTGATATATAAAAGTCATGTGCATTCTCAGATGGATTACTGTTCACCTCTGTGGGGTGGAAGTGGAGTGGTTGCATTGAGGCAGTTGGACAAAATTCAAAATAAAGCTATTAGATTAATCAATAACCCTGCAATCACACAGGACCTTCCTTCATTATCCATACGAAGAAACGTTGCATCCCTTGCATTATTCTACAGATATTTTCACAGCAATTGTTCCGAGAAACTTGCTTCAATTGTGCCGCCTCTCCACATCTTTCCCCGTAGAACTAGGGCAGCTGAGAGCGCCCATGAATTTACACTTTCTCCTCCACAATGCAGAACTTCTGCTTATCAGAATTCATTTATCCCCAGAGCTACTACTCTTTGGATTCACTTCCCTCGAATTGCTTTCCACAAACTTACAATCTACAAATGTTTAAATCCAGTTGTTACAAACATTTTATGAATGGAGGATGCCTTTAGGCACATGGACCTTTTTGTTTTATCTGTGTTTTTCCTTCCTCCGTTCATTGTCTCTTAAAAAAAAAAAATAAAATAAAAAAAATAAAATATATATATATATATATACTGTATATATATATACAGTACATATAATATAAATAAGGATGATATAGATGAGGTATTAAAGCTAAAGAACGGCGACATAACCCGCTCAAATGGTTTCAAGTTAGATAAGTTTAGATTAGTGTGTGTGCATATCGCTAGAAAGACGAAGATAAAGAGGAGATAATATGATAGGTGTTTAAGTGGATGAAAGGTATCAATAAGGAAGATATATTATAGCTTAATAACGGCGAGATAACCCGTTCAAATGGCTTCAAATTGGGTAAGTTCCGCTTTATAAAATATCTAGGTAAGCACTGGTTTGGGAACAGAGGTGCATAAGTGTGGAATAGATTGCCTAGTGCAGTGATTAGCTCAGAAACGGTAGACAATTTCAAGTGCAAACTGGATAGACATATTATTATGTTCCTTCCAACAACCAACCATACTCCTAAAATCGATTAATGAAATTTTCAAACACATGTGGCAGTCCGTGGACTCGAACCCAGGATGCTCACACCGAAAATCAACACCTTATACATCGCACCACGAAGACAGTTAAAGGTTGGTGGACACTGCCTACGATTTATTATGCAACTTCGAATCCTGCATATCAATCTAAGCATGTACACACATCCCAACTGCAACTCACGTAGGCTATGCATATGTGAATGGAAAGAGCAATTAATGGGGCCTTAACCACTTAGGGAAGTCCTCTCCGTAAATTACTCCTGAACCAATATCAATTATTATGTTCCTTCCAACAACCAACCATACTCCTAAAATCGATTAATGAAATTTACAAACACATGTGGCAGTCCGTGGACTCGAACCCAGGATGCTCACACCGAAAATCAACACCTTATACATCGCACCACGAAGACAGTTAAAGGTTGGTGGACACTGCCTACGATTTATTATGCAACTTCGAATCCTGCATATCAATCTAAGCATGTACACACATCCCAACTGCAACTCACGTAGGCTATGCATATGTGAATGGAAAGAGCAATTAATGGGGCCTTAACCACTTAGGGAAGTCCTCTCGGTAAATTACTCCTGAACCAATATCAATTATTATGTTCCTTCCAACAACCAACCATACTCCTAAAATCGATTAATGAAATTTACAAACACATGTGGCAGTCCGTGGACTCGAACCCAGGATGCTCACACCGAAAATCAACACCTTATACATCGCACCACGAAGACAGTTAAAGGTTGGTGGACACTGCCTACGATTTATTATGCAACTTCGAATCCTGCATATCAATCTAAGCATGTACACACATCCCAACTGCAACTCACGTAGGCTATGCATATGTGAATGGAAAGAGCAATTAATGGGGCCTTAACCACTTAGGGAAGTCCTCTCGGTAAATTACTCCTGAACCAATATCAATTATTATGTTCCTTCCAACAACCAACCATACTCCTAAAATCGATTAATGAAATTTACAAACACATGTGGCAGTCCGTGGACTCGAACCCAGGATGCTCATACCGAAAATCAACACCTTATACATCGCACCACGAAGACAGTTAAAGGTTGGTGGACACTGCCTACGATTTATTATGCAACTTCGAATCCTGCATATCAATCTAAGCATGTACACACATCCCAACTGCAACTCACATAGGCTATGCATATGTGAATGGAAAGAGCAATTAATGGAGCCTTAACCACTTAGGAAAGTCCTCTCGGTAAATTACTCCTGAACCAATATCAATTATTATGTTCCTTCCAACAACCAACCATACTCCTAAAATCGATTAATGAAATTTACAAACACATGTGGCAGTCCGTGGACTCGAACCCAGGATGCTCACACCGAAAATCAACACCTTATACATCGCACCACGAAGACAGTTAAAGGTTGGTGGACACTGCCTACGATTTATTATGCAACTTCGAATCCTGCATATCAATCTAAGCATGTACACACATCCCAACTGCAACTCACGTAGGCTATGCATATGTGAATGGAAAGAGCAATTAATTAGGCTATGCATATGTGAAAGATATGGGTTGGGTGTGAACGGGATATGCCTCTTGTGGGCCGGTCGGCCATATGCAGATTTCCGGTTTCGTGTGTTTTAATATACAATCAATCAACATAAACTTCATAACAATTATATATAGTTATAATACAATACCTCCAATCACAATATACGCCTACCACACCTTAATAATTTTAATAGTTTCATCTAAATAATAAGAACATAAGAACATAAGAACATAAGAAAATGGGAGTCTGCAGAAAGCCGATTGGCCTAAGCAAGGCAGATCCCTGTCCCACACAACCCCAAATCAATTACAAAGCCCAATTATAGGCTCAACACTCTAATACCCTGAGGATCATCTTACCAAAACGGTTAGAGATTAACGCAGGATTATGGGGGTCTGCAGAGCGCTGATTGGCCCAACCCCGCTGATCCCCCTTCACACCCAACCCTTCTCGTCCATATGCTTATCCAATTTTATCTTAAAGCTCCCTACAGTTTTAGATCCCACTATAGCACTTGGTAGTCCATTCCACCCATCTACAACTCTGTTACCAAACCAATATTTGCCTATATCTTTTCTGAAACGAAATTTATCTAATTTGAAACCATTGGTACGAGTTCTTTCGCTATCACTGAGCTTTAGTACATTTGTCATGTCCCCTTTGTTAATCCCACTAACCCACTTGAGCACCTCTATCATATCCCCTCTAACTCTGCGTCTCTCTAACGAATGTAAACCTAATTTCTTCAACCTTTCTTCATACGGAAGATTTCTAATATTATGGATCATTTTTGTCATTCTACGCTGTACTCTCTCCAATGAATCTATGTCCATTCTGTAATAAGGACACCAAAATTGGACAGCATAATCCATATGGGGTCTCACTAATGACAAGTAAAGTTTTAAGATAACATCAGCAGTTCTGTTACTCACACTCCTAGATATGAACCCGAGAATCCTGTTTGCCTTATTACGAACGCCTATACACTGTTTTCTAGGCTTCAAATCATTGCTAACAAACACACCTAGATCTTTCTCGCAGTCTGAATTTTCTAATTCTAAATTAGCTAGTTTATATTTAACATTTGTTTGCATCTTCCCTATCTTTAATACCTTGCATTTGTCAATGTTAAACTACATCTGCCAATTTACTGACCATTCATGTAAGGTATCTAGATCCCTTTGGAGGCACTCTATATCGCTATCTGAATCAATTGATCTCCCCATTTTAGTATCGTCTGCGAATTTACTTATCCTACTAGTTATACCTAAATCTAGGTCATTTATGTATATAAGAAACAACAGGGGACCTAATACCGATCCCTGGGGGACACCACTTTTGACTGCTCTCCACTCTGACTTGGTACCATTTATGCTGACTCTCTGTTTCCTACCAATTAGCCATGACCTAATCCATCCCAACAACGCCCCACCTATTCCATGTGCCTCAACCTTTCTCATCAATCTCTCATGAGGGACTCTGTCGAAAGCTTTACTGAAATCTAAATATAATATCGTATGCCTTGTCATTATCTACTGCTTCATATACCTCTGAGAAAAAACTAAGCAAATTAGTAAGGCAAGAACGTCCCTGAGTGAATCCATGCTGAGAAGAATTGATTAAGTTAAATGTTTCTAAGTGGTTTCTCATTTTCCTAGCAATAATTGACTCTAGTAGCTTTCCTATGATTGAAGTGAGAGTAATGGGACGGTAATTGGATGCTATTGAGTTATCACCTTTTTTGAAAATCGGAACTACATTTGCAAGCTTCCAAGCTTCTGGAACTATACCTGTTTCTAATGAATTGTTAAAAAGAAATGTTAATGGGTAACTTAACACTCATCTCTGCATTCTTTTAATACTCTGGCATATACCTCATCGGGACCAGGCGATTTCTGAGGTTTCAGTCTGTCAATTTCCTTAAGCACACCATTTCTACTTATAGTAACCGTACTTAACCTATTTTCTATACTATCGCTATATACCTTACGGACTTCTGGAATCTGTGCCAAATTTTCATTAGTGAAAACGGATAGAAACTGACTATTTAATGTACTGCACATTTCTAAATAATTTTCTGTCATTTCTCCTATCGAAGTTTTAAGGGGGCCTATTTTATCTCTAACTTTAGTAGCTGGTAAAAAGCCTTAGGGTTATTTTTTGAGTCATTGGCTATCCTGATTTCATAATTTATTTTGTCTGTCCTTATAATTTGTAACCTCTCTTGATAGATTCTGATAGTAAGCAAGTAGGTGAATTTCGCCTTTCTTAATTTTTCGATATATTCCTCTCTTTTTTCCTAGAAGGTCTAATAGTCTATTATTCATCCATTTGGGTTGGTTCTGTGTTGATCTAAATTTTCTTTTGGGGATATATTTATTTTGCGCATTGTGGAGTGAAGAAATAAAATGATTATATGTAGCTGTCAAATTATCCTGAGTTAAGACAGGTATCTGAGAGAGAGTATGTTCATTAGCGCACCTGGGTCCACTTAATAGTTTAACCATAGGATCGACTCTTAACCTCTGAATGCTTAATTGGAAACGTCCCCCTGTGCTGACGTATTGAGGTTTCCGTAATTGTGTCCGGGTTAAGGCTCCTTCCAATAATTGGCTTTTCTGAAATCTGGGATAAGTGTCGTATTCTCTTTAGCCTTTCCTGTCCATTGTATGTTAAAATAAATTGATTTATGATCACTATTTCCTAGTTGGTCTCCTATCTCTACATTATTTATCATTTGTTCATTATTACTGAGAACTAAATCGAGGATATTATTAGCTCTAGTAGGCGAGTCTATGAATTGAAATAAAAAACTATCCTGTACCGCCTCAATAAACTCTTTTGAATCTGAGTCGTCGATTTGATGCTGCCAATCAATATTCGGAAAATTAGAATCCCCCATTAAAATGCCCCAGAACGAGAAGCCCACCACAGAAGCCACGAACAAACACCACACAGAAACACCCAAAAGAAAGGTCCACAGAACAAAAGGACCAGCTGACCGAGCCAGCCATTTCAGACAGGCCCAAGCCCGCAGGGCTAAGCAGCTCCAGGCCGCACCCACCTACCTTTTCTAAACTGACCATTTTCCACACCTCACGTACACTACCCCCCTCGTGTCCTACACTCCTAACTACAAAGATGATGAACAGGAATATACATTCATATTAAAAACACCCATGCCCTGTCCCGACGTTGAGCCAATGCCAACACATCAGACAGCCATAATTATATCTATGTATGTTCTTACATCCGAGAAGTAGATGTTATATATCTTAGAAGTTAAAATACCCACGCTTGTCCCTAGACCTCGTATATCATTTCCCAAGACGAGTATAGATATATGTAACCCGTGCTCAGTCGCCCCCTTGCATTGTTCCTCTAGTAACTAAGTGTCTCTAATATTAACTGCCACCAGTATTGATACGACATAGCGGCACTGTCCTTGTGTCGTATTGTGCCAAGTACAGATCAACCAGGTTTCATCACCTTATTAGGACGACGACTATAATGTCATCGTTCATCGATGTATGCAATCCTTAGTTTAAGTATTAATATTAACATTCCCTAACATCTTGTCTTGCCAGACTAAGCTTCTGAAGACCCATCGCCCCATAAATCTATGTATTCAATCCTTAGGTTAAGTATTTTTATCCGCCATTGTGTTCACCTTTTTCCATTTACTTTTCCACAATTGTCATACGTCTTCCCCTTGCCTCCTTCGTATCCACAGTCCACACTACGCCAATTTACTTCGTGTCATACACCTCTTACCCCAACCAGAGATTGTATAAGATAACCTGGTTACCAGTATCTGTCATAAGTACCCCTAAACAATAACTACGAACTGCCGCTGTTGTTGGTATATTTATATTTAATAGAAAACGCAGTTCCCAGGGCCAACTAATAGTATCCATAACCCCTCGGACTGATCACATAACTCTATCTTTTCCAGACTCATATACCACCCCATAGTTGCAAATCCCGGTAACATTTGGCTAACGTATTCTACTGCCTTTTCAAACTTCCATATCAACTGCAGCCTAATGCCACCCCCACGCCCAGAGACCTTAGGGTCAAATTCCCCTATAGCCCCCCTGCACTCCTCCCCTCTCATTATAAGACCCCGCACTTCTCTACTCTTGTCCGACCTAGCCTCTCTCTCATACCTCTTGAAGATCCTTGAATTGTCCGTTGCTAACGCTCTCCAACCTTTTATATATATACTCCTATCCAGCCTACCTTCACTTAGTAGGCCAGAACAACATTAGAACTTTACTAGCCCCTTGCATGCCATCTATTCTCTTACAACCCATTCACAACCCTGCACCCAATGGTCGTCGGTGCGAGGCTAGCCGCCTCGCCAGTAACTAACTTCTATTGCCATACTTCCAGATAAATGTGGCAGAGTTAGCAACCCAGTCTCCACCACATCCAGCAAACCCTACAATTAACAACCAGCCGAGTAAAACCAGCTAGCTAAGGCACCTTCGGTTTTGGTATTAAGGACACCCACATATGTCTCATTCACAGAGGGTTATTACGAACACTGGTGATATGGCAAGCCCCTAGCCACAGCCGCCGGACGACTTTCACAGAGAGAGGGCGCCCAGCTCCCCTTTTTTGCCCACCCGAGGAGGGAGACCCCCACCCCCGCGGAGGTATACCTGGCCCCTGTTTTGACTTCCGAGTCATTGCCAGGTAGCACAGGAATTCTTCCTATTAATGAACTAACCATGCATGACTAACACCTTTACTAACCTCTATTAACTCACAATAAACCATTTACCTTTCTTGCATGCTCTGATCACTAAATTAGCACCTCAGCTATACCATAGAATGAAGATTGAACAATCTAAGAGAGACGCTCCTATCACAGCTGTCCCCATCCTCCTCGCAAAGTAGATCCAGTCTCTCTCCCCTAAATACTTCCAGTATAGCCAAAATAGTACCTCTTACTAAGGCTCAGTTATATGAAAATATAAAGGCTTCCTATAGCCATGTGCCACAACAGTAAATACCATCTTACCTAGTCCCCATATCTATTGAGAGCTCAAATAAGTCCATAAGACTCGAGATCCCTACTGTCTACAGGGTCCAGAACCGAGCCTATAAATCTAGCTCCCGCCCCCAGTCAAATCAGTTGAAAGCTAGACACCAACCAGGGGTCACTACCCTGCAGTTAACTTCTAGCTCTGCCCTTGTGTTGTTCCGGAGTGAGATTCCAGAGCCGGCAGACTCCGTGGCAGATTTGGATAGAAGGACCTGCCCACGTATTTGAGAACTTCACACATATGGACCCCCTGGACGGCCGCGGAACCAGTCGTTAGCCCCCAACATCATGGACGCAAGATAACCAGGACCAGACCCATCAGATACTACCCAAGATTCCCTTTAGCAGTACTACATATTACTGTGCTGTTTAGAGATTCACTAATTAATATTTCTACGAAGTGGCTATCTCTTTGCCCCAGTATAATTCATATAACCATTCAATTAGGAAGTGCTAAGTGTAGCAGTGTTCAATAATTAACAGGCAATACTAACTCTCGTAATCAACCATATATCCAGATATTATTACCTAGAAGGAAACCCTAGTGATATCTGAATGTTCGCCCACTGATTTGCGTTCTATGTATTTCTGAGACAAGAATATAAAACTTAGATCAGTACCCCCTGAGGTTACTAGAATTCCCGTGCTCTAAAATACGCGTGTCTAATCTAGTCTGTGAACTACGACTTGTGCACCAGAGCTACCAGTAAGAAATCTAACAGTGAATATGATTCTATAAGTAACATTGATGGTCTTCGGTATATAAACCTGTTAAATTAAAGCCAGTGATCAGAAGATTAATACCTGAACGTTGGAAGTGGGAGACTAGGCTCCATCCAGATCCACTTATGCTAGTGTTGTTCGATTCTATTATATTGTCTTACACGAGTATTCTGCAGTGGTATATCAATAAACGTGATCGTGTAACTTGCTACCATGTGTTTCTTTGTGTTCTCTATTCCTCATATCTTGTATTGTGCATGCAGCCTAATATACCCAGTCAATTAGAACTCACATTACCCAAGTTAAACCTGTAGAAAAACAGGGCATAACACCCATAATACACACATTGCTAAACCTTGATGCAATTTTCACTTCCTGCCATAAAGCTGTACCTTCGTTTCTACTCATATTTGGTGGTCTATAAATAACTCCAATAATTATGGTCTCACTACCTTCGCTAACCTCAACCCAAACACTTTCGTTATCAGTATTTAGTCTAATACCTGATTTAATACAGCTTTTTAAAGAACTCCTGACAAACACTGCTATTCCGCCGCCCCTCCTACTTGTTCGGTCGCGTTTAAACAAACTATATCCTGGTATATGGAATTCTGCTAAAAAAATTCTTGATTCTGTATTAATCCATGTTTCAGTCAGTGCTATAATGTCTATATTTTCGTTGCTAACAAGTGCTCTAAGTTCATCCATTTTTTTACATAAACTCCTACAGTTTGTATAATATAATCGCAATGAATTTATTTTACTGGTATCGGATTTACCTTTATTTCTAACTGAATTCCCATCTTCTGTTACACCTTCAATATTTCTACTAGCAGTACAATTAAAATCCTGTGACTGATATTTTCTATTCCTATCTGATGTACCAGTACGGCAATTTACCCTATCTAGACAATTATTCTTACTCATATTCTCAGGCTTTATTTTCAGCGAAACCCCGCGACAATCCTATCTATTGACCTAGCTAAATTTGCCACCCCTAGCCGAGAAAGATGAACCCCGTCCTGTGCGTACAACTTATTTTTACCATAGAAACGGGTCCAGTTATCAAGGAATGGTATTGCATTTGCATTGCAGTGTTTTTCCAGCCGACAATTGATACCAATTGCCCTAGATGACCATTCCTTTCTGACCCCTCTCCGTGGCAAGATACTGTGTACTACAGGTATGCCTCCCTTCCTCCTAACTTTATCTAACACCTCCCTGTACTGCCGAAGCAGTACTTCCGTCCTACCTTTACCAACATCATTGCTCCCTGTACTGAGACAGATAATAATCTCCAATATCTTTCATGATTTAATCAATATCCTCTAACACCTTCCCAACCCCGGCACCAGGCAGACAGACAAGCTTCCTAATGTCAGTACAGGTGGACCTAGCTAAGTGTCTGACCATGGAGTCCCCAACAATTGAGAAGGACTTGCCTCTCCTTGTCGATGACTTGGTAGCAGCTGCGGCAGTGGCAGGAACTCCTGGGGCAGCAGTTGAAGGTACTCCTGGGGGGGGCAGCAGTCACAGCATTCCCTGTTGGAGGCAACTTACTTATCTTTCTCCTGGTTTCCTCGCCGAAGGAAGCATTCGCAGACTCACCATCACATTCGTCATCCAAGGTGATGAACTTGTTGCTGAGGGCAACTGGCCGCCGTAGAAATTTGCAGGTTGTTGCACTTGTTGGAACAACTGTCCAGTGAGCATCACGATCCCTAACAGCAGTTGCACTATCCTCACTTTTCTTGTCAGCCAAAGTCAGCTTTAAGGCCAAATTCTCGTCTTTGAGAGACTGCACCTCTCTCTCCACATTCTCCAGCCTTTCTTGCAAAGCAAGACAAAGCTGGAGAATATGAGAGGAGGTAGAAATCTCGTCAACACCAGCCATTTTAAGAAAACGTTAATACTATCACCACACTATGGGCAAAGATAATTCACTGGGAGTCACTAGGGACAGGTCCTCACTCAGCAAAGGTCAGGCAGGTAATGTTCTTAGTTGTGTAGTATAGCAAAGCTAACAATAGATAGCCATACTTGTGATATTATACTTTATCGGGTACGGTACGTAAAATACAATTACAATAAAATAAATACACAGGGTATTGATATTTTCTATAAGAATCACAAAATGCTTAGAATTATAAGAAAAAGTCACCATTTCGCTAGCCTACGATTGATACTATCTTAATCTCAAAATTGCGTAATGTATGTTGTTTGCACAACACACTAAACACAATATATTGCTTACCATTATGAAGACAGAGTGACGGTACAGCTTCTTTCTTCAGGAGTCTCTTGTTCTTTGGACTTCCAATACCAAGTAAACGACTTTTCATATCATCAAAGCTCGGCGACACAAGTTTATCCATATTTTCCTGTACTGTTCATCTCTTGGAAATCGATAATATCTAATGTTTGTACCTGCTGTCTTAGGTGTGCTGTGTATGTGGATCCTGGGTGTGACAGAGATCTGCCTTGTGTGGGCCGATCGGCTTTTTGCAGAACATAAGAACATAACATAAGAAAATGGGAGTCTGCAAAAAGCCGATCGGCCCATACAAGGCAGATCCCTGTCACACCCAACCCCAATTATAGGCCCAACTCACTAATACCTTGAGTACTGCCCCATCAAAATGGTCAGGGATTAACACAAGATTACGGGGTCTGCTGAGCGCCGATTGGCCCACACCTGGTAGATCCCCCTCACACCCAACCCATCTCGTCCATATGCCTATCTAATTTGATCTTAAAGCTCCCTATCGTTCTTGATCCCACTATATCACTTGGTAGCCTATTCCACCTATCTACAATTCTGTTACCAAACCAATATTTGCCTATATCTTTTCTGAAACAAAATTTATCTAATTTGAAACCATTTGTACGAGTTCTTTCGCTATCACTGAGTTTTAGTACATTTTTCATGTCCCCTTTATTAATCCCACTAACCCACTTGAATACCTCTATCATATCCCCTCTAACTCTGCGTCTCTCTAACGAATGTAAGCCTAATTTCTTCAACCTTTCTTCATACGGAAAATTGATAATATTATGGATAATTTTTGTCATTCTATGTTGTACTCTCTCCAATGAATCTATGTCCATTCTGTAATAAGGACACCAAAATTGAACAGCATAATCCATATGGGGTCTCACTAATGACAAGTAAAGTTTTAAGATAACATCAGCAGTTCTGTTACTCACACTCCTAGATATGAACCCGAAAATCCTGTTTTCCTTGTTACGAACGCTTATACATTGTTTTCTAGGCTTCAAATCATTGCTAACAAACACACCTAGATCTTTCTCATAGTCTGAGTTTTCTAATTCCATATTAGCTAGTTTATATTTAACATTTGTATGCATCTTCCCTATCTTTAATACCTTGCATTTGTCAATGTTAATGTTATGCCCTGTTTTTCTACAGGGTTAACTTGGGTAATGTGAGTTCTAAATGACTGGGTATATAAGGCTGCATGCACAATACAAGATATGAGGAATAGAGAACACAAAGAAACACATGGTAGCAAGTTACATGATCACGTTTATTTATATACCACTGCAGAATACTCGTGCAAGACAATATAATAGAATCGAACAACACTAGCATAAGTGGATCTGGATGGAGCCTAGTCTCCCACTTCCAACGTTCAGGTATTAATCTTCTGATCACTGGCTTAATTAGCAAGTTTTATTTTCTGGAAGACCTCAAAATATTCATGTAATTCAATTTCACTGATTTGATCTCTTACTGGCTGGTCGCGTGCCCAAGTTGCAGCTCACAGTTAGGATTAGACACGCGTATATTGTAGAACACGGAAATCTCTAGTAACCTCATGGGGGTACTGATCTAAGTTGTATATTCTTATGGCAGAAATACGTAGAACACAAATCAGTGGGCGAACGTTAGATATCACTAGAGTTTTAATATCTGAAGAAGGTAATTACGGGAGTCAATGTCGCCTGTTAATTAATGAGCACTGATAGCTTAGTACGTCCCAAATGGAATGGTTAAATATGAGTTATACTGGGCAAGGTTTTAGCCACTTTATAGAAAGTTAATAAGTGAGTGTCAAACTAGTACTATAACACTTAGTACTAGCAACATGAATCTTGAATAGTATTTGTAGATCTGGTCCTAGTTATCTTGCTTCCGGTGATGTTGGGGGCTAACGACTGGTTCCGCGGCCGTCCAGGGGGTCCATATGTGCGAAGTTCTCAAATACGTGGGCAGGTCCTTCTATCCAAATCTGCCACGGAGTCTGCCGGCTCTGGAATCTCTCAACTCCGGAACAACACAAGAGCAGAGCTAGAGGTTAACTGCAGGGTAGTGACCACTGGTTGGTGTCTAGCTTTCAACTGATTTGACTGGGGGCGGGAGCTAGGTTTATAGGCTCGGTTCTGGACCCTGTAGACCATAGGGATCTCGAGTCTTATGGACTTATTTGAGCTCTCAATAGATATGGGGACTAGGTAAGATGGTGATTACTGTTGTGGCACATGGCTATAGGAAGCCTTCATATTTTAATATAACTGAGCCTTAGTAAGAGGTACTATTTTGGCTATACTGGAAGTATTTAGGGGAGAGAGACTGGATCTACTTTGCGAGGAGGATGGGGACAGCTGTGCTAGGAGCGTCTCTCTTAGATTGTTCAATCTTCATTCTATGGTATAGCTGAGGTGCTAATTTAGTTATCAGAGTATGCAAGAAAGGTAAATGGTTTATTGTGAGTTAATAGAGGTTAGTAAAGGTGTTAGTCATGCATGGTTAGTTCATTGATAGGAAGAATTCCTGTGCTACCTGGCAATGACTCAGAAGTCAAAACAGGGGCCAGGTATACCTCCGCGGGGGTGGGGGTCTCCCTCCTCGGGTGGGCAAAAAGGGGGGAGCTGGGCGCCCTCTCTCTGTGATAGTCGTCCGGCGGCTGTGGCTAGGGGCTTGCCATATCACCAGTGTTTGTAATAACCCTCTGTGTATGAGACAGATGTGGGTGTCCTTAATACCAAAACCGAAGGTGCCTTGGCTAGCTGGTTTTACTCGGCTGGTTGTTAATTGTAGGGTTTGCTGGATGTGGTGGAGACTGGGTTGCTAACTGCCACATTTATCTGGAAGTATGGCAATAGAAGTTAGTTACTGGCGAGGCGGCTAGCCTCGCACCGACGACCATTGGGTGCAGGGTTGTGAATGGGTTGTAAGAGAATATATGGCATGCAAGGGGCTAGTAAAGTTCTAATGTTGTTCTGGCCTACTAAGTGAAGGTAGGCTGGATAGGAGTATATATATAAAAGGTTGGAGAGCGTTAGCAACGGACAATTCAAGGATCTTCAAGAGGTATGAGAGAGAGGCTAGGTCGGACAAGAGTAGAGAAGCGCGGGGTCTTATAATGAGAGGGGAGAAGTGCAGGGGGCTATAGGGGAATTTGACCCTAAGGTCTCTGGGCGTGGGGGTGGCATTAGGCTGCAGTTGATATGGGAGTTTGAAAAGGCAGTAGAATACGTTAGCCAAATGCTACCGGGGAATGCAACTATGGGGTGGTATATGAGTCTGGAAAAGATAGAGTTATGTGATCAGTCCGAGGGGTTATGGATACTATTAGTTGGCCCTGGGAACTGCGTTTTCTATGAAATATATATATACCAACAACAGCGGCAGTTCGTAGGGGTACTTAGTTATTGTTTCGGGGTACTTATGACAGATACTGGTAACAAGGTTATCTTATACAATCTCTGGTTGGGGTAAGAGGTGTATGACACGAAGTAAATTGGCGTAGTGTGGACTGTGGATACGAAGGAGGCAAGGGGAAGACGTATGACAATTGTGGAAAAGTAAATGGAAAAAGGTGAACACAATGGCGGATAAAAATACTTAACCTAAGGATTGAATACATAGATTTATGGGGCGATGGGTCTTCAGAAGCTTAGTCTGGCAAGACAAGATGTTAGGGAATGTTAATATTAATACTTAAACTAAGGATTGCATACATCGATGAACGACGACATTATAGTCGTTGTCCTAATAAGGTGATGAAACCTGGTTGATCTGTACTTGGCACAATACGACACAAGGACAGTGCCGCTATGTCGTATCAATACTGGTGGCAGTTAATATTATAGAGACACTTAGTTACTAGAGGAACAATGTAAGGGGGCGACTGAGCACGGGTTACATATATCTATACTCGTCATGGGAAATGATATACAAGGTCTAGGGACAGGCGTGGGTGTTTTAACTTCTAAGATATATAACATTACTTCTCGGATGTAAGAACATACATAGATATAATTATGGCTGTCTGATGTGTTGGCATTGGCTCAACGTCGGGACAGGGCATGGGTGTTTTTAATATGAATGTATATTCCTGTTCATCATCTTTGTAGTTAGGAGTGTAGGACACGAGGGGGTAGTGTACATGAGGTGTGGAAAAATGGTCAGTTTAGAAGGGGTATCTAGGTGCGGCCTGGAGCTGCTTAGCCCTGCGGGCTTGGGCCTGTCTGAATTGGCTGGCTCGGTCAGCTGGTCCTTTCGTTCTGTGGACCTTTCCTTTGGGTGTTTCTGTGTGGTGTTCGTTCGTGGCTTCTGTGGTGGGCTTCTCATTCTGGGGCATTTTAGTTAAACTTCATCTGCCAATATACTGACCATTCGTGTAAGGTATCTAGATCCCTTTGCAGACACTCTATATCTCTATCTGAATCAATTTTTCTCCCCATTTTGGTATCGTCTGCAAATTTACTTATCCTACTAGTTATACCTAAATCAAGGTCATTTATGTATATAATAAACAACAGAGGACCTAATACAGATCCCTGGGGGACACCACTTTTGACTGCTCCCCATTCTGACTTGGTACCATTTATGCTGACTCCCTGTTTCCTACCAATTAGCCATGATGACCTAATCCATCCTAACAACGCCCCACCTATTCCATGTGCCTCAACCTTTTTCATCAATCTCTCATGAGGGACTCTGTCGAAAGCCTTACTGAAGACTCCCATTTTCTTATGTTCTTATGTCCCATCCCCCCGCCCCCCATCCCCACCTGGGGTCATCAATGGAGATTCACACCTATATGACAAACTAATAATTATTCACACCTTTGTGAAAAACTTATAATTGTTCTCACCTTTATGAAAATCTTATAATTATATCTTAATGAAACTTGAGAGTGCAGGGTTTACCGTAGCCATTTGTCATTGGCCATCTGTAAATTGTAGATACTTACCAGTGAAATACAGTACAACAATAATAATAATAATAATAATAATAATAATAATAATAATGTAATAATAATAACAATAATGATGATAAGAATAACAATAATAATAATAATAATAATAATGACGACAGCAAGAGAAGTTATATTCCACCAGTTTATCTTGACAATGTAGGCTACTTATATTTTTACATTCTAGCTAACACTTTAACTTCATTGTTGATCATCCGTATAACTTGTTCTGTGACATCATTTAAAAGAGGATTTCTACAAGCCATTAATTTGGTAATAGAGTTGTAGATATGTGGAATAGGCTACCGAGTGCCATTGTGGGATTACGAACGATATAAAGCTTTAAGTTAAAATTATATAGGCATAATGGCCGAAATGGGTTAGGTGTGAAAGGGATCTGCCGTGTGTGGGCCAATCGGCTTTCTGCAGACTCGTGTTTTCTTATGTTCTCTCCATTTCTGATATCTAATAGTCCATAGAGAATTGCACAAATCTCTGCTAGAGTTGAAGAAACGTTATCAGATATTCTGTATCAATACTCGCTCTCTATTACTTCATTATTAACCTTGTCTATTACCAAGACACCAACCTTGTTCTTCCATTTCTGCAATTGAGCCATCATAATACACGTGACGTGGGCTACATCATCCTCATACAAATGACTAATGATTAAGTCCTAGTTTCGTACATACCTCCAGGGTGGAGGTTGAGATACATTTTGAGGGAATACACAAGAATATGATAAATAATGCATACTTACATTCTCAATCAGTCCTTATAAGTAGCTTATCTTCTTGCCTTGTTTCCGGATGGTTCGGAACCTCTCTGTATTTATCTGGTTGGGTGTGAATGGGATCTGCCTCGTGTGGGATGGTCGGTGCTATGCAGATTTCCGAGTTCTTATTTTCTTATGTTTATCCGTATTTTTCTATATCTATCTTCATCTATCTGTCTATCTATATATGTTTATCTCTTTAACTATCTAAACTGTAAACACATTATCTATATATACCTTTACAAATGTGAAATAACACATTGACATACTGCGATATACATGGAGCCGATAAAGCTTCCACACTAATGAATGAATTACTCAGTGCTGCAGTGTCTTCATATGCTTCCTTTCATTTAATTTACACTATCTTTGGCTCAGTGAATTAATCTTATTAGGAATATCCCTCACAGTCAAGATATTAAAAACAATTATCTCTCATATTTATAATATCCTTTAATATTATTAGTATTTAGTTGTTAAGATTAATGATATAATGATATGTGGTGAGGTGCGTGATTATTAAGATATAATATTTCACGCCTGTGATTTTACAAACATATTGATATAATTTATGACATTGTATTTTCCTTTACTAACACCATTAGAACTGACCTTACCAAAACGGTCAGAGGTCAGAAAGTGTTTTATTAATTTGTTAGGTATAGACAAATATGTTGCTAAGGTATTTAATTTACTGTCAGATGAAATGCAACCGAGTATAGTGGATATTAGAGCCGCAAACTAACCTTGCCTTTAGTGTCCCCAAGATGGCGCTAGGGTCAAGGCTTGTCCTCCTTAATTACTATCTATAAATGTTGTCTGTCCCTCCCTAATCCACCGCCTCCTTAGCCTACCCCTTGTCCATTAAAGGTCGAGGCGGGTCATCTCGCTGCTTAACCACCTCGCATTTCATATAATGTGACTATCCTCTGTTTTGTTTTCCCAACTAGCGGTAAATTGCTATAAGAACATAAAAACATAAGACAATGTGAATTTGCAGAAAGCCAATCGGCACACCCAACCCCAATTACAAGTCCTAATTAAGACCCAACTCAATCGACCGCTGGGGATCTATATTATTGAGTGATTTAATATGTAGTATCACTACGGATATATTATGTACATATTAAACAAAAGTACATAGGCTACACAATTATAACAAACAAATTCTTTTGGATCCCATTGTTCAGTCAGTTTAGTTAACATTAACTGATGGTAGTCTTGGCCGAATATCGACTAGACTAACTTACTAAATAAGAAAATAAAATTGGATGCACATCTTAATTAGAATAATTTTCAACTTACATAAATAAAACAATTCTAGAATTTAGCATATTAAGTTATAAACTGGTAATTAGGGTGAGAGAACGGATATATCTATATTGTTGTAATTTGTTAGCTGTGGTTTTATAAATGGTATATTGTTATTGGGAAGGATCTTTCTACCCCTTTCCCCATATAAACTACAAAAGGTAATAATGAACCCATTGCACAATTTTAAGAACACGATCACAAGTCCTACAACTGATCATTCAAATCCAGAAAGTACCGGTCTAGAAATGGCTAACAACAAATGATTCGGTAGGTCAATAATATTAATGAGAATACTAATGGATGACTTGGAGGATAAATGTTTCCTAGAACAAATAAATAAAAAAGGGACATATAGGTAGGATCAGGAATATAAATATATGATTGTCTTCTATCATCATGTTAACCCCTTGATGATTTAAAGGCTACAGGCTTTTTCACGGCTATATTAAAAAAATTGCCCCATAGCATAACATGGGGCCGAGCTGTCTTGCCGTCGTGGCCGAGCTGTCTCAAAATTACTACTTAAGTTAAACATTAATTAACTAAGTTGACTAGTTGATTAACTAAACTGACCCAACTCTGATATACAGGGTGTTTCATAAATACCTTTCATAAATTTCAGAATGAATAGACCTAGCAATAATAAATATACTTTACTATGTGACGGTTTTGGAAATTTCTCATATTTACCTGGATATTACACATTTTAGTTTAAATAGGAAAGTCTAGGGGATGAACACAATCAGTAGATTACCATCACCTCAATTATTTTATGTTGTCATAAATGTTTGAACATCAATGTATTTTACAGTATTTACAATAGGTGCTCGATCAATTTGCTTCATGGGTTCTGTATGGGTTCTGGATACTGTATGAATGAAGCTTCACAAATTGAAGGTAATGTGAGAAGGTGAGAGAAAGGAGGATGTACTGGCAGTCTTAACCTCTGAAGTGCGCATGGGGGTAATTGGAAACGTCCCCCTGTGCTGACGTATTTGAGGTGTTTCCGTCACTAAAATATTCATTGTGCCATTAATAGCATTAATATTTATCCATATGCGCCTATTATGGGTTGATTATAAAGGTATTAACCTGAAACAACAATAAAACGAGTGAAAACAGCGTTTGGATGGTCAAAATCGGAGATATAGCCCGCGAGTTGTATAATGTATGGGTGAGGCAATCTGCTTTCCCGCCAATTTCCCCCAAGGCCACTGAGACACAGTCGATCGATACTCTCTCTCTCTCTTGCACTCGCTTGCTATCAGTGATGACCACACCCTCCAATCGGATTTCTAATGTTAGCACGAAAATATACCTCAGAATAAGGGAATAACAGGGAAAATAGGTGATAACTGAAGGAGAGGAGGAAAGTGGGGAAGGAGGGGAGGTAGAGGACTGAGATTTTGCATGGCCCAGGGGCCAAAAAAAAATAAAAAAATAAAAAAAAAAAAATATAAAAAAATATTTTTTTTTCGATGTCAAAAGTTGATTTTTATTTTCTCTGACTCTTAAGAGTCTTCCCGCAGTGCGCCGGGGGAACTCTTAAGAGTCTCCCCGCAGCTCCCGGGTTAAGTAAGTACCAGACATGGAGCCATACACCTCTGCTGAGCACACAGACATGTTACTTACTTTAGGTGCAGCTGGAGGAAATGCAGCTGAAGCAGTAAGGATGTACGGTGAACAATATCCCAACCGGAGGCAACCATCTCGCCCTACTTTCCTCAGCGTAGAAAGACGACTACGGGAATATGGCTCACTGAATCCACGTGCAGTAGACAGAGGAAGGCCTCATGATGAGCAACTATTCGATGCAGAAGAGGATATCCTTGATGCCATCGCAGATGATCCATCTACAAGCACACGTCGACTTAGTGCACGATTTGGTGTGGCTCATGCATCAGTATGGAGGATTGTAAACAGACATGGCTTGTACCCATATCATCACCAGCCCATCCATGCTCTGGCTGAAAGTGATTATCACCAACGAGTGGATTTCTGTCGGTGGCTCCTTACTCAAGAGAGGGAGAACAACGGTTTTATTGCAGAGGTTTTGTTTAGTGATGAGGCAAATTTCACAAGAAATGGCATGTTGAACCTACATAATACGTACACATACATGGGGAGCAGAAAATCCACATGCAACAACAACGAGGGCACATCAGGAACGCTTTTCGATTAATGTTTGGGCCGGTATTCTTGGTGACCATCTAATCGGACCTTTTATGTTACCACAACGACTTACAGGCAATGTGTACACCAGATTTCTTCAGGATGACTTACCCATACTACTTAAAGATGTGCCTCTCAGAACACGTAGACAAATGTGGTTCATGCAGGATGGGGCTCCAGCTCACTTTGCACGAGGTACGAGGGATTTCCTTAATGTTATGTACCCTGATAAGTGGATAGGCCGTGGTGGTCCCATCGCCTGGCCACCTAGATCACCGGACCTAACTCCACTTGACTTTTATCTTTGGGGGCACTTGAAGAGCAGGGTGTATGCTACACAAATCAACACCCGTCAGCAACTGTGGCAACGAGTTCAAGAGGCATGCAGAGAAGTAAGAAACACACCAGGGATATTTGAAAGAGTGTGACAGTCTCTTATGCGCCGAGCCCAAGCCTGTATCAACGAGGGTGGGAGAAACTTCGAGCAACTATTGTAAATACTGTAAAATACATTGATGTTCAAACATTTATGACAAAATAAAGTAATTGAGGTGATGGTAATCTACTGATCGTTTTCATCCCCTAGACTTTCCTATTTAAACTAAAATGTGGAATATCCAGGTAAATATGAGAAATTTCCAAAACCGTCACATAGTAAAGTATATTTATTATTGCTAGGTCTATTCATTCTGAAATTTATGAAAGGTATTTATGAAACACCCTGTATAGGCTATATATATATATATATGAGCGTGTGTGTTGGTGTAATTTAATGATGTGTTTTAATCTAATCGTCACTCATACACACAAGGTTATTATGCAAGATCAGCTGAGGTTGTGTGAACCACGGTATAGTAGCATTTGTTACTATACCGTGGTGTGAACCATACAAATGGGCAGGACGGTCTAATCTTAGAGGGCTGAATCAGCCAAGAAAGTATTGATTGCTTGGCTCTTCCCGCCCACAACATTCGGGCGGGATGGACCTAGCTAAGCGGGCGGGATGGGATCTTCTAGTCGGAATGGTCTGAGGGCGGGAAAGACCTGCTCCCGTCAATAACTTTTGGCAGTTCGTTTAGCTGCCTGGTATTCCTCCTTGCTACCTCCCTTCTTCCATGAAATGGTGTGACTAAGATTTTGTACCTCAAACACGGGAGTTATTGTCGCCGCAAAAACATGGCATTTAAAGTGGTCCTCTTCCTCGATAATGCTCAAACTGCAGCCACTCGATCAGGATATAATAGCTAACACAAAGTTATATTTCACCACTACGCTACACAACAAGATGAGGCGAGAAACAGACAACCAAGAAGAATTGAGAGAAATAGAAGGAATGAGTGATGAAGAGGTGCCAAACAGCCAACAGAGCCAGATCAACTAGCAGAGACAGACCAGCCAGTGACAGTGACAGCGTTCTGGAAAGTGTTTAAAATCAAGCAGGCAGTGGATCTCTTTTGTGTTGCCTGGAACAAAATCACAGTTCCCACCATTAAACACGCCTGGGCTCCCCTACTGCCACTCCTGAAAGTACAAGAAGCTGGCAGGCAGACAATAGAAGAAGTGATGAATGGGACAGTGGACGCTGTGAGGGCAGTACCAGGTATGTCTTCTGTGACTGAGACAGACATAAGGCACTCATTGGCACTCAGGACCGCAACCGTACCATTGACGAGATAATGGAGGATGAAGAGGTTAAAGAAGAAGAAGATATTGAGGCATCCCTGGAAATAGAACCTTTCACCAAGCAACTTTTTGGTGTGTTGGAATCATTGGTTACTCCATGAGCAAATTGGTATAATGAAGATTGACAGTCGCCAAGAGGCCCTCACTCATCTCGCAAGGTTAACCAAACTCATCGATGAAAAGTACAGCTTGAAAATACAAGCCAGTCAACAGTCCCTCATCACTCAATACTTGAAAAGGGAAATGCAGAACATGAAGCTGGGAGACAAGCAATTAATGCAATCGACAAAGACGATGGATCAGATGATGTTGCCCTGCTCAGCATTGACCCTGATGAATTTACTGGGTTTGATGCTAATGATAATGATGTGATATGGGCCAAGAAGAGCGAGTTGGTGAGGGATGCTGCCGTACATCTGGAAGCGGAGGAGGGCGGCGATGGTGGTGGAGGAGCTGGCTCGCAGTAAGCCGCTGCACTAGCAACTAGCAACTACTTTCGTTCAATAAATTTTGTTCAAAGCATTTAATCGTGAGTTTTTGTTGCCTTCCCTATTTATTATAGTATTTATATATAAATTTATGTTTTAGTATGTTTTCCTGAAATGTTCAGTCTATTTATTTGTTTTACTATATAAAGTTTGCTTCAAAATTAACGGTTTCATAACTAACAACATTTCTTCAGTCTCTTAACCTGACAAGCGCGATATAGACCTAGGTGCTAGGGTAGTTATTTGTGCATTTCTAGCCCTGGATTCTGACAGAATTCGTTATATTTACAATATAAAGCATTATTTGTTTTCGGTATGCTTTTATTTTACATATATGATGTATATATGAACCTTCAAGAGTGCTAAAATAAGTGGGAAAAGCATTTGGGTGGTGAAAAACGAAGATATTGGCCACCCGGTCATAATCTCAGGCGAGAGAGAGCCACAGGCAGCCCTCCCCTCTCGCTGTCTGGGAGTCAACTGAGACGAGCGGGGCGGTGTGTGCCGGTGTCTGGGTGTTGCATAACGATTTTTTATGCAACCCACTTGTGCTACATTATCGCGGGAGAGAAAAATAACCGATAAATGATGATAATAAGAGGATAAATAGGTGATAATTGAGGAGGGGGGGGGAGGGGAATAAGGTGGGGAAGGAGGGGAGGGGGAGGGGTGAGAAACACATGGATGAGTACTAGAGGGGAATTATCTCACCTAGAGACAAAATCCTTTGTTTTGATAGGCCCTTTTTTTTTTTGGAAGGCTTTTTTTATGGTCTTGCTTCCGTGAGGCCTATCGCGTTCCCTATAGGAAGCCTTCCGTGAGGCCTATCGCGCTTGCCGGGTTAAACGGCATAGCTTGCCAAAAATCTCATCCTGTTTTTGTCACTCTTCAAAGCATGTTAATATGACATATAATGCACATGTGCTTTGCTTTTTTATCATTTTTAACCTAAAATAGAAAACAAATTCACATTAGATATTTCTATTTTGAGGGGGGTGAAGGGCCACCTTTGAAAACACAGCCGAAATTAAGACTAGTTCACAGTGGTTCACAAGTTAGCCTGGATTTGTTTAACAGACCTACTAATGCTACACTCATTCCAGCTCCAATCCTTGCTAAATTAGCTTATATTCTATGTATGGCTTCAGATTTACCTCCACCCTTGTCAATTGTACCCACCTACAGCCTTTGACAGTTGATAACAAATATCCAAGAGAAGAAAATAACCGGTTCGTTACCAAAACGAAAAACAAAATAGCGCTAGATTCGTTCTCAAAAGCTGCTAGAATGTCGCTAGATAATACAATAATGGCAACAATCGCCAGTATAATACCACGATCTCTCTAATGTCTATTCTTATCACTAATATTCCTAAAATATAGCTACAATTCATATCACTAGATGCAAGAAAATGCTACTATATCGAAATAAATACATCTAGATCTAGCGATAAGTATGCTAAATTGGCACTACTATTTGGTCAGACGACTAGCCCTTTGTAAATTATAAAAGAGGTAAGTGTATATTGTAGAGTACCCGACACAGGTTACCACAAAGACGCCATTTTGATTCCACAGTAGAACGGCATTCGTATTTATAGCCTATCATAATACGTTTTTGCTTGTACAGTTCCCTAACCCGTCCAATCCCAGCGACGGCTATAGCCGTCGGTAGCTAATTAACTTCCCAGTCCCAGCGACGGTTATAGCCGTCAGTAATGTATTTGCATAGGTGGGCACGATAACCAAAAACCTTAACTTCGTTAACCGTTATTTCGTTAACGAAAACCTTAACGTCGTTAACCGTTAACCGTTAACCGGCGATACATTTATCGCTCGTTAACCGTTAAATCGTTAAATCGCTAAATCCGATCCTTTCGATAACGATATCGTTACTTCGTTAGTATCGTTATTTATCGAAGATATGGATATTTATCATATTTTAAATAAAAAATCTTAAATGCAGCAATGCTATCATTATTTTATTAGAAAAAACCCCACCTGACACTTCATTTTGATTTAGTAGATCATTTAGATGATTGTCAGATTTAGTGATGTCTAAGCTGGATCTCTAGGCATTTCTCCTGGATGATTTGAAGATATGTCATATGGATCATATGGATCATATAATTCATATTCAATTATTCATATGGATATTTATTTCCTGGCTTTTAGTTTACCTATTTATTGACTATTCTGCGGATTTCTACCTGTTTGGCAATTAATTAACGATTATCGCTATTTTGGAACAAAGAGTATCGACGTTACCGTTAATTCGTTAAAGCTGGAAAAAAATTATCCGATAAACGTTAACCCGAAATCGTTAACGCGTTACATTATCGCGTTAGTGCCCACCTATGTGTATTTGTCTTGTAACTGCCTGTACAAGGCTAATTGTTTTTTTTTTGTTTTTTTTGGTCTTGGGGAAAAAAACCCCAAAAAGTGATAGATCCACTCTTCTCTCATCTCTTGATGTGAAAAGGTGGTCTCTCCTGTCATTTTTGCCACATTGCCTGGGACTGCTGGGGACTTTTATTACTGTGTCCTACGGTACAGTACAGGTTAATAAGGTTATTCTTACAGTTTCTTACAGTTTCTTACAGTAGATCCTCTGGAAAAAGGCAAACTAGGCCTGTGTATCCAGCTCAGTACCAGTACTTGCACTGCTGCGGTCGTTCACGGTGTTGGCGGCGGCGGTAGCAGACGCAACATTTTTACTATTCTGTATTTTTGCTTTATAATCAAACTTCAAATCTTGTCTTCCCCATGCTTTATCAAGATTACTTTCAAACTCCCTTATTGATTCGCAATCGACTACATATACCACTAATACAATTAGATTACCTTTTTATATCACCGTCTATCTGACTAATTGCATCTATTATTTTTACTAGGACATTTAACCTCTGAAATGCGCATGGGGTGTATGAGACACCACACTCCTGTGCTGACGTATTTGAGCTGTTCCCATCACTAAAATATTTATTTTACCATAAATAGCATTAATACTTATCCATATGCGCCTATTATAGGTTGATTATAAAGGTATTAACCTGTTACAACAATAAAACAAGTGGAAACAGCGTTTGGATGGTCAAAATCGGCGATACAGGCCGGGAGTTACACAATGTATGGCTGAGGCAACCTCCCAGCCCACCACTTTGCTCCACCTCTGGAGAGAGACTGTCGATCGATACTCTCTCTCTCTCTCTCTCTCTCTCTTGCACTCGCTTGCTAACAGTGATGACAACGTCCTGCTACCAACTCGCTAATGTTAGCACGAAAATAGACCACAGGAAAAGGGAATAACAGGGAAAATAGGTGATAACTGAAGGAGGGGAGGAAACTGGGGAAGGAGGGGAGGTGGAGGAGTGATATTTGGCATGGCCCAGGGGCAAAAATAAAAAAAAATAAAAAAATAAACATTTTTGTTTTTTGGTGTTTTAAATGGATTTTTTTTCCCCCCTGACTCTTAACCTAAGAAGTGCGCCTGGGGGTAATTAGACACCTCTGCCTGTGCTGACGTATTTGAGCTGTTTCCATCACTAAAATATTCATTTTACCATATATAGCATTAATACTTATCCATACGCACCTATTATGGGTTGATTATAAAGGTATTAACCTGAAACAACAATAAAACTAGTGAAAACAGCGTTTGGATGGTCAAAATCGGAGATACAGGCCGCGAGTTATATAATGTATGGGTGAGGCAACCTGCTTTCCTGCCAATTTCCCCCAAGGCCACTGAGACACAGTCGATCGATACTCTCTCTCTCTCTCTTGCACTCGCTTGCTAACAGTGATGACAACGCCCTGCTACCAACTCGCTAATGTTAGCACGAAAATATACCTCAGAATAAGGGAATAACAGGGAAAATAGGTGATAACTGAAGGAGGGGAGGTAGAAGAGTGATATTTTGCATGGCCCAGGGGCAAATTTTTTTTTTTTTTTTTTTTTTACGATGTTTAAAGTTGATTTTTGTTTTCTCTGACTCTTAAGAGTCTTCCCGCAGTCCGCCGGGGGAACTCTTAAGAGTCTTCCCGCAGTTCCCGGGTTAAGAGTCTTCCCGCAGTTCGCCGGGGAACTCTTAAGAGTCTTCCCGCAGTTCCGGGGTTAAAAGAAGAAAACTTTTCTATAATAGCGCCAACAACCGTTTTCTTTATTAGTTACCACTAATACAATTAGATTACCTTTTGATATCACCGTCTATCTGTCTAATTGCATCTATTATTTTTACTAGGACATTTAAAAGAAGAAAACGTTTTCTATAATAGCGCCAACAACCGTTTTCTTTATTAGTTATGGGAAACTTGTGTAAAAATATTGAGTAAAGGCTTATCCCTCAATACCTTCAATTCGAAGTATTCTTCCTAATTTACCACTATATCACACATAATAGTAATTGGCACTTACACAATATCAGAATGCATCTGTGAACGAAGTCTTAATGGAATATGTCACGAAATGACCGAGAATTAACGTAGATATATTCCAGCAAGGCAAAAGTCTGGTGTTAGTTGGCAACTCGATCTGTGTGTGTTACCATACCTCAGACCATATTAACTAGATACCATCTAGGAATCGAAACCCCCAATTCAATTGTATTATTTCCGGCTATATGGATAATTTAGGTTATTTCCAATGTTCTCTACTTTAATTTAGTAATATATGAATCATTATGTGATAGGTAATTAGACATCCCTTCGTTTTCCATAGGGCTATTATTGGGAAACATATTGGATAAACTGGCACCTCGCGATTCCCACATTTATCACTCGTCAGTTTGTGTCACCATGTTTCACTTCGTCTCTTATATTTTCGTACGGTAAGATAACTTTTAAATAAACTCCTGACCTCTCTGTTTTACCTAATTTATCGCGTATTGTTATGCCCGGTCCAAATTGGAACGCGAGATATTCTGAGTGCAATGATTAACTCTCTAACTGGAGAAGTATACCTTTAACTTTAATAAAGAGACAACACGGCAGGAGAATAAGTACACAGGCGACAAGTTAACATGGGTTTTATTCACTTTATACCTGGTTCATGGAGGAGCAATCTATTTAATTCTGGAACACTGAGATCATCAAAATGGTAACAATGGTAAATAGAGCATACAAATAATAATATGATTAGCAATTATAAGGCAAGAGTCGAACAATGGGTCCGGACTCAAGTTAACAATAACTCCTCGGATACAATGATAGAGGATCCAAAATAGTGGAGGCTTACCTCCCACTCAACTAGATCTCAAGCAAGATCTCAGCAAGGTAACAAGAGTGCAGTAATGGCAGATGTCGTCTGGATCATACTATGATGTCCCCGGCAATCGTGACGTTAACTGACTCTAAAGCAACAATGACCAAGTGGTCATCAACAATAAGGTGGGCTCTGAAAGGCTCACAAATGAATTGAATTCTACAGGTGTGCTAGATCTCACCTGGCAAGATTATTTATTCTAAAACTACTTGTGTGGGCAACTAGCAAGATGCGGAAGTCTGATACAACAATCGTCGGGAGCTGAGATAGAGTGAGATATATTCGATTTATGAACCTGACAGAATGTTAAGTGAATGAGGCTAGAAGTTATACAAGGGAACAAGGTTACGTGTAAATAGGTGTGTATGTCATATGCTGTGGGTCTTATATAGGCGTGTCCCCTCTGACGGGCTATGGGAGACCAATAACCTGGGAATGTGCGGATATTAGGATCCCCTGATAGTTATGTCTAATGTGTCCCGGCAAGTGGGCAGATTAACGTCAATTTACGTAGAGAGAGGAAAGCCCTCTCGCAAGACGTTATTTAGTGAGAACCCCTGAAGATAACTTCAACCACTACCCTGAGACAACTCTATACCCATAAACCGTAATAAGGCACTTAAAGGAGAGCTGGAGTGAAAAGGTGCCGTAGATCGAGGGAGAATCCAGTGGTCCAGGAGGGCGGCTGGGGCGTGGCACTTCCGAATGTTGGTCCGGGATTAGGCTGTACTCCTATGTCCTTACAGCTCCTTGCTTCTCTGCGCCTACCACGGGAGGCACCCGGGTTCCTCTTGCACTCCGCGTGAGCAGGGACTTACTAAGAGTATGCCGGAGTTCTGCTACAGGGTTTGGTGGGGGGTTACGGCGACTAGCATAATGGTCTGTATAGAGTTGCAAGCAGTCTATCCAGTGACACTATGGTTAGTCTAAGGTTTGGGACAATTAAATTACTCCCTTGCAACTCCTCTGGAACCACAAGACTAATACAGTAAATAGAGGCCAGTGAAGGTGGGGCCCAAAGTGGGTTGCACAATCTAGTCCTCTTCCTGAAGGGGGGAACCCGACCTGGTCGTCTCTAAGTACTGCACTATCCTTATAATCCCTTGAAAGGAACAAGACAGGAATCCTTATTTACTTGGTCTGGGCACAGCATCGAAGGCCAGGAAGGTGGGGCCCAAAGTGGGTTGCACAAGTTAGTCCTCTTCCTGAAGGGGGGAACCCGACCTGGTCGTCTCCGATCACTGCACACAGCTTCAAGTGTGAACAGCAGCTATTCTGGCTGCTTTTACCCAGATAAAGAGATACCAAAGGCAAGCTTAGTTACTGATGTCCAGACTGGCTGAGTACTTGTGAATATTCTTGCCCAGACTTAAGGCGCCCGGCTTGAGAGGATCAAAGGCGCTGGGGTGGTGTCTGCGCGTGGTGATTAGGTCCTTGTAGTCCTGGGAGTGGTGCGCCTGGACTTTTGGCTGGCCCTTGTAGATGTAGCTGGAGGAATATTCCTCAGGGCAGATCTGTACACATTATGGGGTGATGGCTTCCTGGTGGGAGAGGAAGCGGATGAGTTTCTTACAATGGATGATGACTTATTCTGGGGGTTAAGACTTATTGTTGGCTGGAAGGATAGGCAAGTTTTGGTTTATGAGTGACTTTAACCCGGGACAATGGTTTAGATTGAATGGATGCAAGAGCTTTAGGTTCCTTGATAGGGGATATGAAAGGCAATCTGGGGAAGAGAGGTTTTGGTTCTGAAAGAGCTTTAGGTTCTTTGATAGGGGATATGAAAGGTAATTTAGGAAACCACCTGGTACCACCTGTGGTTGTGTAGCTAGGTTGAGGAGTTACTGGGCTGGCTGATGGGGGTTTGTAATGGTTACCCCTGCGATGGTAATTTTCTTTGGCTCTGGTGGTTACAGAAAATGACTTGCCGTGGGTGACTGGTGTGGTCCACTCGGGACGGATGTGTCCTACTCGTTCCACCGTTATCTTGGCGATACAGGCAGGGGCAGGGTTGTCGTGGGTCTGGATGGCAGGGGGAAGGCTGTTCGAAGGCTTAGTTGGCTCGGTCGCATGGCTGTGACAAGCTGGAGATGCGGTAACACCGTTCCTAGACCGCATCTCACTACCGTCGGGCAGAGAAAAGTCCCGATCCCGGGACTCAAGGTGGTAGTGTCTAGAGGTAGCATCCTGGAAGACGGGGGTCAGGTGTTGGAGGAGTTGGTGGTAGATAATCCCCCTGTTGTTCGGTGTGGCCCTCTGGTCTCCGGTGAGGGTGAGGAGAGAAGAGGAGTCGTAGTATCTCAGCTGGTCGAGAAGTTGGTGAGGTGATGTGATCAGGATGGTGGAGTCCTTCCGCACTAGGGTTATCTGGTCAATTCTCATATTGGTGAGAGAGGTCAGCGAGGGTGTCGTCATGGTGGGAGGTGGGTGGTGAGTGAGGGCAGAGATCCTGGCTGGGCCCTTAATTGTCATTCGGTGGTGCGGACGCCGAAGTACCAGGCTGGGGGGAGGAGCTTGGAACCGGCTTGGTGACGTGGCTCCGGGCAGCTGAGTTTTGCCCTTTTCTTGTTCTTGGCTGGGAAAGGGCTGGTTCCTATTTGGTGGGTGGCTTGACTGGTCTCCCACAGCGGGTATGAGAAGTCAGTCTGGGGAAGGGGGGAGAGGGGGTTAATGGTGTCATTGGGCGAAATTTATGTATGGTTTTACGCGATGGAGGGGAAATAGATTTAGGAGAGGAAAGTAGGTTTTTAGAGTCAGGAGGGACAGGTGAGGGATTACAGAAAGGGGTTTTAGGGCGAAGACTGGGGGTGATAGGTAAAGCGGGGGTATGTTGGTGAGTTTTGGTGGAGATTGGGGAAGGCTAGAGGAGGTATGGCTGGTTAATGGTGACTGGTCAGAAAGGGGTTGCTAAGGTGAAGTGAGGGCAGAGAGAGAGGGAGAGGTTTGAGTTTGGAGAGAGAGAAAGGATGGAGGTTTGAGCTTAGGGATGCGGGACGGGGTGAAATGGGGTAGAAGAGGCTGACAGGAGGTAAAGGAGAAGAGGGGGAGGTTTGAGTTTGGGTAGAGAGGAGTGGAGGAGGTTGGTGTTTAGGGAGGTGAGAAGGGATGAACTGGGTGAGGTGAGTGGGGAGGGCGACAGGAGGCTGAGGAACAGGAGGGTTAAAGGCAGGCAAAGGAGAAATGAGGGGGGGTGTGAAAGGAGGCTGAGGAGGAGGTACGGAATGGGTGAGGGGTCAGGTCTGGGAAGAAGGGAGGTTTGAGGGTGAAGATTTGAAACAGGGTTAGTACATTTAACATCCTGGTCTGGTTCAGCGACTAAAGTTACATTTTTGTTAAGAGGTTGGAACCTTCTGACAAATCTATTCCTATAAGTGCGAGATTCCCCGTGATAGTTAATTATGACCTGGAAACAGTTAGGAATTTTGAGGACCTCAAATGGACCCTTGTACCGTGGCTTCAGTTTGGAGGGTACAGGCAAGATGGCTACCATTACCAGGTCGCCTACTCGGTGAGGGTTGTTTTTGGGGACTTCATCGGGCTGGAGATCTTGCGTGAATTGGAGCTGACGTAGGCGGTTTCTAAGATGGACGAGGTTGGTGTTTAGACCTGGCGAGGGCTCAGTAGGGGCAGCTAGGTGACGTAGAGGTATTAGGAGACGTGGGCTTCCAAAAACCATCTCGTGAGGGGTGATCCCGTTGTCTCAGGGGCAGGTGTTTATTCCCCATTGTATGGTGCGAACTTGGCTGGTCCAGTTCGAGGAGTTCATCTGTTGCAGGCGGGTCCGGATTTGATTGGCGATGGTTCGATGGGAACGCCAGCATATGGAGTTCCCTTTTGGCCAGTAAGGTGAAGAGTGGCTAATGTGGAACCCGAATATTTCGGAGATCTGTGTCCAAATTTGTCCGGTAATTTCAGGGGCATTGTCGGAGTGGATTGCCTGTGGCAATCCAAAATATGGAAACACATGTTGTAATAATGCCTCTGTTACGGCCATAGCTGTGTGTTCTCGGGCAGGGCAAGCGATGACGTATTTGGAGTACGTATCCACAAAGGTGATGATGTAGCGGTATCCCCTGTCATTTTGCAGAGGCCCCATGACGTCAACTGCCAGAAGTTGCCAAGGTTTAGAAGCGATGAGTTTGCCGGAGGGTCCTGGAGTGCGTGTTTGATCTTTTCCCAGGGCGCAGGTGCGGCAGGCTTCGGTGATCTGTTTGGCAGTGGTGTATGGGTGAGGAGTCCAGTAGGTGTCCTTGAAGGTGTTCACCAATTTCTTCTGTCCTAGGTGGATCCCGTTGTTGGTGTGCAGGGAAGACATCATTTGCTCTGCATCTTCGGGGCCTAGTACAATCTGACCTTTGGGTGTGAAGAGTGCGTCTCCCCTTCTTTGCAAGAGGCCAAATAGTCGGGTGGAGATCCAATTAGGTTTTTCGTTCCGGAGGTACGCCTGTATGAGAGGGGGAGTGGTGGTAGGTGGGGGTCGTGGGTCTTGAATGGCTTTGAGTTGTTCTGGTGCCAGAGGTAGCCGGGATAGGGCGTCTGCATTGGTGTGGAGTTTTCCCGGCCGATAGGAGATTTCAAAGTCGAATTCCTCCAGTGACTCTCGCCAACGGACTGTCAGGGCGCTTTTAGTGTCTGATCTTCTGAGCCATTGTAGGGCTTGGTGGTCCGTGATGATGGTGATTTTGACGCCCGCTAGGTAGGCCCAGAAGTGTTGGAGGGCCCAAACGATGCCTAAGCATTCTCTCTTGGTTATGGGGTAGTTGGTCTCTGCAGGGGTTAAGGTCTGGCTGGCACAAGCAATGATGTGCTCGCGTCCTTCTCGATTTTGGGAGAGGACTGCACCGACGCCGAGGAGGGACACGTCGGTGTAGAGTCGGAATGGAAGTTGGTAGTCCGGAAAAGAGACGACTGGGGCAGACACGAGCAGGTCCTTGAGGGAGTTGAAGGCTTGGATGCGGTCGGGGGTCCACACAAAAGGTTCTTCTTTCCGGGTTAAGTCGTGCAGGGGTCTGGCAATTGTAGCAAAATTCTTCACGAATCTCTGATAGTAAGATGCTAACCCCAGAAAAGCCCTCACTCCTTTCACTGACGTGGGGGGTTGGATCTCTTGGATGGCTTGTAGTTTCTTTGGGTCGGGGGCGAGTCCTTCTTCGGATACCAGATGTCCTAGGAATTGTACCTGATGTCGAGCCATGGTACATTTGGTGTGTTTCAGTTTCAATCCGGCTTGCCGGATCCTCTGGAAAACTTGGCGGAGGCGCTGGAGGTGTTCTGCCCAGGTGCGGCCAAACACGATGATGTCGTCTAAGTAGGCCAAACATGTTTCCCAAGTTAATCCCTGAAGTACGGATTCCATCAGCCGGGAGAAGGTGGCGGGACCGTTACACAATCCGAACGGTAGTACAGAGAACTCATATAACTTTCCTTGACTGGTGGAAAAAGCTGTCTTTTCTTGGTCTGCGGGGGCCATGGGGACTTGCCAATACCCTGATTGCAGGTCCAGAGTGGAGAACCATCTGGCCCCTAGTAGGGAATCTAGGGAGTCGTCGATGCGGGGCAGAGGGGTGGCATCCTTGATGGTGACATCGTTGAGTTGTCGATATTCGATGCAGAAACGAGAGGACCCATCCTTCTTCTTGACCAGTACCACTGGGGAGGACCAAGGGCTAGTTGAGGGGTTGACGATGCCTGCTTCTAGCATTTCTGCAACTTGTTTCTGTTCTTCTTGGCGCTGAAGGGGGTTCTTTCTTCGTATAGCTTGTCTCACTGGGGGTCCGACAGTATGTATGTGATGTTCTAGTACATGGGTGTGGCCTACATCTTGGGAGTTGGTGGCGAAGATGCCCTGGTATTCTGTCATTAACCTCTGAAGTGCGCATGGGGGTAATTGGAAACGTCCCCCTGTGCTGACGTATTTGAGGTGTTTCCGTCACTAAAATATTCATTGTGCCATTAATAGCATTAATACTTATCCATATGCGCCTATTATGGGTTGATTATAAAGGTATTAACCTGAAACAACAATAAAACGAGTGAAACAGCGTTTGGATGGTCAAAATCGGAGATATAGCCCGCGAGTTGTATAATGTATGGGTGAGGCAATCTGCTTTCCCGCCAATTTCCCCCAAGGCCACTGAGACACAGTCGATCGATACTCTCTCTCTCTCTCTTGCACTCGCTTGCCATCAGTGATGACAACACCCTGCTTGCAACTCGCTAATGTTAGCACGAAAATATACCTCAGAATAAGGGAATAACAGGGAAAATAGGTGATAACTGAAGGAGAGGAGGAAAGTGGGGAAGGAGGGGAGGTAGAGGACTGAGATTTTGCATGGCCCAGGGGCCAACAAATTTTTTTTTTTTATTTTTTTTTTTTTATTTTATTTTTTTTTCGATGTCAAAAGTTGATTTTTTTTTCTCACTCACTCATAAGAGTCTCCCCGCAGTGCGCCGGGGCAACTCTTATGAGTCTCCCCGCAGCTCCCGGGTTAACTGACACAGATCGTCCTTTTGCTGAGGGGTGAGGTAAGCAGGAATTTCCGGGAGTGATGGAGTTGATGAAGGAATGGTGGTGGTGGTAGGTGAGGGCTGGTCATCGTAGGTCTCCAATTCTCCAATGGTGAGACCCCTGGGTAAGGTAATAGGGTGGTCGGAGATGTTGGCTATGCGTACTGCGTTTTGTTTTAAGATGGCAGGTGCAGTGAGGCAATCCCTGTTAAAAGGGCTCTGAAGAGAAGGAGTGTGAATGAGTTCTCCTGTCAGGGTTGGATGGATGGATACCCAATGTTCATGATGTGGCAGCAAAGTGATGGGTTGAGTGGTGATGGCCAATGCAACACGGATGGCTTTCAAAGGTTGAGGGGGGTTGTGGAGCGGTGTTGTAGTCTTCGGAGTGGTGAGTCCTGGGTGGTCGGTGTGTGGGGATCGGTTTTTACACCTTACCCGAAAGAGGATTTATGGAGCTCCGATCTTACTCTCAACCATCTGAACAATTTAACCAGCACACCTAAACTTCGTTAAATGCGGAAATAGCCTCACGAAAATATCATGCCCTGGTGGGGGCACGAACTCTCGACCCTTGGGTGTGAGGCAGGCACCTTACCAGTTAGACCAATAGAGATATCCCACTTGGCCTGTTCGGCTCAGGGTATTTCCGCATCCGAGGTCTGTTTAGGCTAGCCTATTTTCACTGACTTTACACTACTTCACCTTCCGGGAAGCGAAAGCTCCGAACAGAGAGGAACGAACAGAGAGGAACAAGCTTGAGCCGAATCGACTGAGAGTCCGTCAGAGAGATGAACGGGAATGGTGAGTCAACTTCACTGAGCGATGCTACACGCACCTACAAACTGCCCAGTTGGCAAACTCGCTTGGGCGGCTGGCAACTCCACAACCCAACCCAATCGAGTCTCACAACACTCCCTGCTCTCTCCTATCCTCTTCCTTGTCCTGTGGGATCGTTTGTTTTACACCTTACCCGAAAGAGGATTTATGGAGCTCCGATCTTACTCTCAACCATCTGAACAATTTAACCAGCACACCTAAACTTCGTTAAATGCGGAAATAGCCTCACGAAAATATCATGCCCTGGTGGGGGCACGAACTCTCGACCCTTGGGTGTGAGGCAGGCACCTTACCAGTTAGACCAATAGAGATATCCCACTTGGCCTGTTCGGCTCAGGGTATTTCCGCATCCGAGGTCTGTTTAGGCTAGCCTATTTTCACTGACTTTACAGGTGGAAATAGCAATCTTCGTTCCACACACTGGATGGTAGTGCGAAGGACAGTGAGAAGATCGAATCCCAGGTATCCGTCGTAAGTGGTCTCTTGGGAGGGAAATACCATGAAAGCGTGGTGATGGCCGTGGTTGGGTTGAGGGGTGGCCACATATAGTGGTGCAGTGATGCCAGTACTGGAAATGAGGTTGTCGTTGGCATCAATAAGGGTGGTGGAAGAGCGTTGAAGAGGTCCAAAAGTGTTGTGATGTCTCTGGTGATATGAGGAAAAAATACATGATCTTGAGGCTCCGGTGTCGACGAGTAGTCGAGATTTGACTCCTTGGATGGTGAGGTGGGTGTAAATGGGAGGTTTCATCATAGTAGAGCTATCCTTATCTTGAGCCCCCGCCAGTCTCCAAGTTGGTGGGCGGGGGCGGTCTAAAAACCCGGTCGGATGACTTCCGGCTCGACTGTTCTGTGGTCGTCCGGGTCACCAACCTCTGCAGCTTCCTCGCCGTGGTCATCAGCTCCTGCAGTGCCGTCCTCCAGGATTGTGGCAACTCGTCTGGATGGTTTCAACCAGGGAATCTGTCCCCAGAATAAAGGAATCCTTGAGCGCTTGGCCAACAATTCGGAGAAGGAACGTTTCAGCCCGTTGATAGGGCACTGGGATCCGCAGGGCTTCCAATCTCCAGGCTTGATCCTGGCCCACTCTTCTGGTTTATCCGGGCTGCGGTTGGGGTGGAAAATTGGTCCGGAAGGAGCTCCTTGGGGTTTAGTCGGAGCTCTGTTGATGCTGACGATTTTCCCTTGCTCCCGGGACTTCTGCAGGGCCAGAAGGCGGCGTATGACAGGGAGATCCGCGTCATATCCGGCCGGTTCTGTAATGGCGAAGTGGTCCCGGACTGCAATAGGGAGGATCCTCATGAGGGTACGTCGGACGTTTTCTTTCTTCTCCGCAGCTGTAGCCGTCGTAAAAGCGGTGGAAGCCAGCCTGTTGAGCTTGCTGATGGTGGTGTTGAGGTCCCCGTCGTATGTGATAGCGTGGAACTGTTGGTCAGCTATTACGGTACCTAAGACGGGGTTAATGGCAGCTTTAGTATAGGTCTCAAACTGTTCCCAGGTCATCCCCGGGTTCTCTTTCACATAACTGGAAACTAGGGCCATGTGTCGCCCTAGATTCATTACTACTGTATGAATTTTAGGGGCCACTTCATCTTTAAATATGATGTCAAGAACTGGCTTGACGACCTCTAAATAGGTGGCTATGTCATTTTCCTCCGGTTTGAAAGGAATAATATCCAGTGCTCTCCCCGTCATCCTGACTACTTTTCCCTGTCGTGCTACTCTCAGAAATATTAAAGCAGGAAAAAAACCTGAAAGGCTACCCTCGAGAAAGAGACACCACTGCCACCAGTGTTATGCCCGGTCCAAATTGGAACGCGAGATATTCTGAGTGCAATGATTAACTCTCTAACTGGAGAAGTATACTTTTAACTTTAATAAAGAGACAACACGGCAGGAGAATAAGTACACAGGCGACAAGTTAACATGGGTTTTATTCACTTTATACCTGGTTCATGGAGGAGCAATCTATTTAATTCTGGAACACTGAGATCATCAAAATGGCAACAATGGTAAATAGAGCATACAAATAATAATATGATTAGCAATTATAAGGCAAGAGTCGAACAATGGGTCCGGACTCAAGTTAACAATAACTCCTCGGATACAATGATAGAGTATCCAAAATAGTGGAGGCTTACCTCCCACTCAACTAGATCTCAAGCAAGATCTCAGCAAGGTAACAAGAGTGCAGTAATGGCAGATGTCGTCTGGATCATACTATGATGTCCCCGGCAATCGTGACGTTAACTGACTCTAAAGCAACAATGACCAAGTGGTCATCAACAATAAGGTGGGCTCTGAAAGGCTCACAAATGAATTGAATTCTACAGGTGTGCTAGATCTCACCTGGCAAGATTATTTATTTTAAAACTACTTGTGTGGGCAACTAGCAAGATGCAGAAGGCTGATACAACAATCATCGGGAGCTGAGATAGAGTGAGATCTATTCGAGTTATGAACCTGACAGAATGTTAAGTGAATGAGGCTAGAAGTTATACAAGGGAAAAAGGTTACGTGTAAATAGGTGTGTATGTTATATGCTGTGGATCTTATATAGGTGCGTCCCCTCTGACGGGCTATGGGAGACCAATAACCCGGGAATGTGCGGATATAAGGATCCCCTGATAGTTATGTCTAATGTGTCCCGGCAAGTGGGCAGATTAACGTCAATTTACGTAGAGAGAGGAAAGCCCTCTCGCAAGACATTATTTAGTGAGAACCCCTGAAGATAACTTCAACCACTACCCTGAGACAACTCTATACCCATAAACCGTAATAAGGCACTTAAAGGAGAGCTGGAGTGAAAAGGTGCCGTAGATCGAGGGAGAATCCAGTGGTCCAGGAGGGCGGCTGGGGCGTGGCACTTCCGGATGTTGGTCCGGGATTAGGCTGTACTCCTATGTCCTTACAGCTCCTTGCTTCTCTGCGCCTACCACGGGAGGCACCCGGGTTCCTCTTGCACTCCGCATGAGCAGGGACTTACTAAGAGTATGCCGGAGTTCTGCTACAGGGTTTGGTGGGGGGTTACGGCGACTAGCACAATGGTCTGTATAGAGTTGCAAGCAGTCTATCCAGTGACACTATGGTTAGTCTAAGGTTTGGGACAATTAAATTACTCCCTTGCAACTCCTCTGGAACCACAAGACTAATACAGTAAAAAGAGGCCAGTGAAGGTGGGGCCCAAAGTGGGTTGCACAATCTAGTTCTCTTCCTGAAGGGGGGAACCCGACCTGGTCGTCTCTAAGTACTGCACTATCCTTATAATCCCTTGAAAGGAACAAGACAGGAATCCTTATTTACTTGGTCTGGGCACAGCATCGAAGGCCAGGAAGGTGGGGCCCAAAGTGGGTTGCACAAGCTAGTCCTCTTCCTGAAGGGGGGAACCCGACCTGGTCGGGGTCCGGTACCCCCTGCGGAGGTACACCTGACCCCTGTTTTGACTTCCGGGTCATTGCCAGGTAGCACAGGAATTCTTCCTATCAATGAACTAACCATGTATGACTAACACCCTTACTAACCTCTATTAACCCACAATAACCCATTAACCTTTCTTGCATACTCCGATAACCAAATTAGCACCTCAGCTATACCATAGAATGAAGACTGAGCAATCTAAGAGAGACGCTCCTATCAAAGATGTCCCAAACCTCCTCGCAAAGTAGATCCAGTCTCTCTCCCCTAAATACTTCCAGTATAGCCAAAATAGTACCTCTTACTAAGGCCCAGTTATATCACATTATGAAGGCTCCATACAACCATGTGCCACAACAGTAATCACCACCTTACCTAGTTCCCGTATCAATTGAGAGCTCAAATAAGTCCATCAAAACTTGAGATCCCTATTGCCTACAGGGTCCAAAACCGAACCTATAAACCGAGCTCCAGCCCCCAGTAAAATCAGTTGAAAGATAGACATCAAACAGTGGCTGGTCCCTTGTGTTGACCTCTAGCTCTATCATTGTTTGTTCCTGAGAATTGAGTTCCAGAGCCTGCAGACTCCGTGGCAGATTTAGATAGAAGGATCTGTCCACGTAAAAGAAATCTACGTACACCTTATAACCTTCATACAGACCGGGAAGCTGAGCGATCGACGTGAGATGCGCTTGGCGTTAATTCCGATCCAGATTGACAGGAAGATCCTAATATCTGTGATTCAGGTCTAGAAACCAGAGGGTATATAAGAATGTAACCAGCAACGATCGCTAAGAGATCCGTCTTGAGAACTTTCTACATATGGACCATCTGGACGGCCGCGGAACCAGTCGTTAGCCCCCAACATCACGGACGCAAGATAACCAGGACCAGACCAACCAAATACTACCCAAGATTCACTCTATCAGTGCTACAGTGTTACAGTGCTATTTAGAGACTCACTTATTAATATTTCTATGAAGTGGCTATATCTTTGCCCCAGTATAATTCATATATAACCATTCAATTAGGAAGTGCTAAGCGTATCAGTGTTTATTAATTAACAGGCGATATTAACTCTCATAATTACCCATATATCCAGATATTATTACATAGAAGTGAAACCCTAGTGATATCTGATGTTCGCCCACTGATTAGCGTTCTATGTGTTTCTGATACAAGAATATAAAACTTAGATCAGTACCCCCCTGAGGTTACTAGAATTCCCGTGCTCTAAAATACGCGTGTCTAATCTAGTCTGTGAACTACTACTTGTGCACCAGAGCTACCAGTGATAAATCTGACAGTGAATATGAATCTATAAGTAACATTTATGGTCTCCAGTATATAAACTTGTGAATAAAGCCAGTGATCAGAAGATTAATACCTGAATGTTGGAAGTGGGAGACTAGGCTCCATCCAGATCCACTTAATGCTAGTGTTGTTCAATTTTATCATTTTTCTTGTACGAGTATTCATATCTTCTTATGCTTCATATTAATCATCATCAAGAAAACTATAGAAGTGTGTACATCAATAAAAGTGATCGTGTGTCTTGTTACCGTGTGCTTATTTTGTGTTCTCTATTCCTCATACCTTGTTTTGTGCATGCAGCCTTCTATACCCAGTCAGTTAGAACTCACATTACCCAAGTTAAATCCTGTAGAAAAACAGGGCATAACACAGTCAGAGCTGGGCACTTTAGCCAACACTTCCGCAAATAGCCAATTCCGCCATGGCGGAAGTGTCATTTTGTTGGCGCATTAGCGTTGGCGCCAAAATGGCTGCCTATTTGCGGGTTTGAAGCTCTGGAAAGTACCTCCATGTTGCAAACCTCGAGTCCGCAAAATTAAGATTCCAGCTGCCAGCCAGCCCTGGGCCGCTCCCAGCTCCCGCCAAAAATAGTCACGTGACCAAGCCAACTACCTGTGTTCTGGAATCTAGGCCTATACATCGGCTCTTCACGTTTGTTCACTTACTTAGTAGCAAGCGTCGAGCTAACACCTACAACACACAGCAGTCCAAGAGTTCCAACCTGCTAGCACTTCAACTTTGTTTATATTTTCGGCCTATTGAAGTGAACACGGAGTCTACCATCATGCCTACCGCAGCTGCCAACAGCATGGGGAGCAGTTCACCACCATCATCCGACAGTGATGCTGCAGAGCATGTAGAAATCGAGGACCGAAGCCACCCCTGGCCCCACCTAGAAACCTTCTATGGGCCTGTAATTACCAAGAAGATGTCTCTGGAGAAAGGCAGAATAATCTACAGGGGCATCATCGCTTGCAATAACTGCAAGGCTAAATTGGCTTTTAATACGTACAGCGCGTACACCCTTAACCCGGGAACTGCGGGAAGACTCTTAAGAGTTCCTCCGGCGGACTGCGGGAAGACTCTTAAGAGTCCATTTAAAACACCCAAAAAAAAAAAAAACACATTTTTATTTTTTTATTTTTTTTATTTTGTATTGCCCCTGGGCCATTTCAAATATCACTCCTCCACGTCCCCTCCTTCCCCACTTTCCTCCCCTCCTTCAGTTATCACCTATTTTCGCTGTTATTCCCTTATTCTGTGGTATATTTTTGTGCTAACATTAGCGAGTTGCAAGCAGGGCATTGTCATCACTGTTAGCAAGCGAGTGCAAGAGAGAGAGATAGAGTATCGATCGACAGTCTCTCTCCAGAGGTGGAGAAAAGTGGTGGGAAGTGAGGTTGCCTCAGCCATGCATTATGTAACTCGCGGCCTGTATCGCCGATTTTGACCATCCAAATGCTGTTTCCACTTGTTTTATTGTTGTAACAGGTTAATACCTTTATAATCAACCTATAATAGGTGCATATGGATAAGTATTAATGCTATTTATGGTAAATTAACGATGTTAGTGATGGGAACAGCTCAAATACGTCAGCACAGGAGTGTGGTGTCTCATACCCCCCATGCGCACTTCAGAGGTTAAGAGCCATTACCAGCACGTGAGTAAAGTCGAAGTGGTTAATTTTACCTAGCATAACTTTATAATCTAGCCTAATTTAAGATTATAAAGTTAGGCTATCATTAATTTGATTGATAGCCTGTTAATGTTTTAACCTAAACTAATGTTATTAGGCTACCCTAATCCCATCAAAATGCCTCAAAGCATGTAGGCCTAGGCTAAGTCTAACTTCTATATAGCCTAGGCTAGGCTATATAGCCTAGGCCTAGGTCTATAATCACTAATCCCATCAAAATGCCTCAAAGCATGTAGGCTAAATATTGCATCTTCTAACTTCTATATTATAGCCTAGGCCTATAGGCTAATTACTAATATAAGTAATTTTATTAGGCTAGGCCTAGGCTACCCTAATCCCATCAAAATACCTCAAAGCATGTAGGCTAAATAATATTGCATGTTCTAACTTCTATATATATAGGGTAGCCTAGGCCTAGGTCTAGGCTATAATCAGTCAATCACTAATTCCATCAAAATGCCTCAAAGCATGTAGGCTAAATATTGCATGTTCTAAATTCTATTTATAATATATAGCCTAGGCCTAGGTCTAGGTCTAGGCTATAATCAGTCACTAATTCCATCAAAATGCCTCAAAGCATGTAGGCCTAGGCTAAATATTGCATGTTCTAACTTCTATGTATAGGCCTAGGCCTATAATCACACTCATTTTATTAGTGTCAAGTAGAAGTGTTAATTTTGAAAGTATCATATAGGCCTAGACTAAATTTAGCCTACAATAAAATTTTATTAAATTTTGATCTGAAGCTAGGCCTTTATTCTGAGCATTAAAATTAATAGGCCTAGGCTACTTTCTATTAAATTACTTAATCTATCTAAAGTAGACCTATCTAGGCGTATATAGCCTATTGCCATTCCCAAAGGGGGGACCACGAATGAATCGCCTCCTTGCACCTCTGTGATCCGGCGTACCTCCTCCTGAATGGTGCGGAATTGCGAATACTGATTATTACTGAAGCACTCCCCATAAACAAGTTGCCCCAATGTTTTACTGCCCATGTGGACAAACTAAGTGGCCTATGCTATATATATTAACCCTTTCACTGCGGGTGATGTTCTGGAATGTTTTGGCAATTTACAGCAATTTCCAGGCTTTACAAGCCTGTATGTATATCCTTGAGGTCCATGGAAGTTGGGCAACATTATATTTAAGTAAATATATATATATATTGACATTAGAGATTGAATTTATTGATTTACCCTTGATTCTGTAGTTTAAATTTAAGATTAATAAAAAACGGTTTGCGTTTGCATATTTGCATTTGAGGACTAGAAATTTCACAAGATTTGCACATTTGTGTTTGCTGAAGTTATGTTCTGGGTTTGCTGATTTGTGTTTTGTTATGCCCTGTTTTTCTACAGGATTAACTTGGGTAAGGTGAGTTCTAACTGACTGGGTATAGAAGGCTGCATGCACAAAACAAGGTATGAGGAATAGAGAACACAAAATAAACACACGGTCACAAGACACACGATCACGTTTATTGATATACACACTTCTGTAGTTTTTCTTGATGATGATTAATAGGAAGCATAAGAAGGTATGAACACTCGTACAAGACAAATGATAGAATCGAACAACTAGCATTAAGTGGATCTGGATGGAGCCTAGTCTCCCACTTCCAACGTTCAGGTATTAATCTTCTGATCACTGGCTTTCTTCGCAAGTTTATATACTGGAAACCATCAATGGTACTTATAGATTCAAATTCACTGTTAGATTTATTACTGCTAGCTCTGGTGCACAAGTAGTAGTTCACAGACTAGATTAGACACGCGTATTTTAGGGCACGGGAATTCTAGTAACCTCAGGGGGTACTGATCTAAGTTTTATATTCTTATAGCAGAAACACATAGAACGCAAATCAGTGGGCGAACATTAGATATCACTAGGGTTTCACTTCTATGTAATAATATCTGGATATATGGGTAATTACGAGAGTTAATATCGCCTGTTAATTAATAAACACTGATACGCTTAGCACTTCCCAATGGAATGGTTATATATGAATTATACTGGGGCAAAGATATAGCCACTTCATAGAAATATTAATAAGTGAGTCTCTAAATAGCACTGTAACACTGTAGTACTGATAGAGTGAATCTTGGGTAGTATTTGATTGGTCTGGTCCTGGTTATCTTGCGTCCGTGATGTTGGGGGCTAACGACTGGTTCCGCGGCCTTCCAGGTGGTCCATATGTAGGAAGTTCTCAAGACGGATCTCTTGGCGATCGTTGCTGGCTACACGCTTATATACCCACTGGTTTGTGAAGGTTATAAGGTGCACGTAGATTTCTTGTACGTGGACAGATGCTTCTATCTCAATCTGCCACGGAGTCTGCCGGCTCTGGAACTCAATTCTCAGGAACAACACAAGAGCAGAGCTAGAGGTCAACTTAAGGGGGCCAGCCACTGGTTGGTGTCTATCTTTCAACTGATTTTACTGGGGGCTGGAGCTTGATTTATAAGGGCGGTTTTGGACCCTGTAGGCCATAGGGATCTCGAGTTTTGATGGACTTATTGAGCTCTCCATGGATACGGGAACTAGGTAAGGGGGTGATTACTGTTGTGGCACATGGCGGTATGGAGCCTTCATTATGTGATATAACTGAGCCTTAGTAAGAGGTACTATTTTGGCTGTATTGGAAGTATTCAGGGGAGAGAGACTGGATCTACTTTGCGAGGAGGTTTGGGACAGCTGTGATAGGGGCGTCTCTCTTAGATTGCTCAGTCTTCATTCTATGGTATAGCTGAGGTGCTAATTTGGTTATTGGAGTGTGCAAGAAAGGTTAATGGGTTATTGGGGGTTAATAGAGGTTAGTAAAGGTGTTAGTCATACATGGTTAGTTCATTGATAGGAAGAATTGCTGTGCTACCTGGCAATGACCCGGAAGTCAAAACAAGGGTCAGGTATACCTCCGCAGGGGTCGGGGTCTCCCTCCTCGGGTGGGTAAAAAGGCGAGGTCTCTGTGATGGTCGTCCGGCGGCTGTGGCTGGGGGCTTGCCATATTACAAGTGTTTGTAATAACCCTCTGTTTATGAGACAGATGTGGGTGTTCGTAATACCAAAAGCGAAGGTGCCTTGACCAGCTGGTTTAATTGGTTGGGTTGTTAATTGCATGGTTTGTTGGATGTGGTGGAGACTGGGTTGCTAACTCTGCCACATTTATTTGGAGTATGGCAATAGAAGTTAGTCACTGGCGAGGCGGCTAGCCTCGCACTGACGATCATTTGGTACAGGGTTGTGAATGGGTTGTGAGGGAATAGATGGCATGCAAAGGGTTAGTAAAGTTCTAATGATGTTCCTTTCTACTGGGGGAAGGTAGGCTGGATAGGAGTGTATCTACAAAAGGTTTGAGAATGTTAGTAACGGAAAAGTTAAGGATATTCAGGGGGTATGCTGGAGAGGCTAGGTCGGAAGGGAGTTGAGGAGCGGGGGGGATTAACGACAGGGAGAGGGTTAAGGGGGGTTACGTGGGAGTTTGACCCTAAGGTCTCTGGGCGTAGGGGTGGCATTAGGCTACAGTTGGTATCGTAGCCTGGGGGTTAATGACAGGGAAGGTACGTTAGCCAAACGCTACTGGGGGATGAACAATAAGTGGTGGTATATGAGTTTGGAAATGATAGAATCATGTGGACTGTGGGCTGTGGGGTAGAGGAGGTTAACTGTAGGTGTGTGCTTGACTGTGGATAAAAGTAGAGAAAAACATGGTGTATTATTACTCGTCAATACGAGGGGTTATGTACACTATTATTTGACACGGTTTCTTGCTGATCTAGTTGTCCCTGGGAACTGCATTTTTTATGAAATATATACCAAAGAAAGCGGCAGTTCGTAGGGGTAGCTTCGTTATTGTTTCGTGGTAGATATGCGTTGAGACAATGGTAACAGAGGGTGGTGTATACAATCTCTGGTTGGGGTAAGAATTAGAGGTACTGCATGGTGGCTAACTTCTGCAGTCATTTCTGTCTAGGTCTTACAGGAATAATGGGTATACATACACTGGTGTACCCGTGGGTATCATAGTTTCTTATCAATTATGACATGGGGTTTAACAGATTACTTCTCGGATGGAAGAACATACATAGATTTATGGGGGCGGTTGGTCTTCAGAAACTTAGTCTGGCAAGACAAGGTATTTTAGGGGGTTAACATATTACTTCTCGGATGGAAGAACATACATAGATTTATGGGGGCGGTTGGTCTTCAGAAACTTAGTCTGGCAAGACAGGGGGTTAACATATTACTTCTTGGATGGAAAAACATACATAGATTTAGGCCTGTCTGAACTGGTTGGCATTGGCTCAACCTAGGGACAGGGCATGGGTGTATTAATTTAAGGTGTATTCATGTTCATCATCATGTAGGTAGAGGTGTAGGACACAAGGGGTAGTGTATACGCGAGGTGGGGGAAGGGTCAGTGGTTAGAAGGGATAGGCAGGTGTGGTTTGGAACTGCTTAGCACTGCGGGCTTCGGCCTGTCTTAACTGGTTGGCTTGGTCACCTGGTCTTTTCGTTCTGTGGGCCTTTCTTTCGGGTGTTTCTGTTCCCGTTTCCTGGTGGTGTTCGCTCGTGGCTTCTGTGGTGGGCTTCTCGTTCTGGGGCATTTTACTTCCCTCTCCTTCATTGTAGGCTCGTCCTCGAGCCTCAAGGGTGAAGTAAAAAGAAGCATAGTCATGGTGGGTCATTTTGAGGGTATTTAGAAGGTCCCACCAAGCAAGAGAGCGAGGGTCAGGTTTCTTTTGCAGGTCTATGTAGACCTGTAGGAATGTGTCCTCGGTGTTGTGGAGGGCGGTTGCCCGGGCTTGATGTGGGCGCTGTAGACGGGCTAAGCGTCCTGTGGACGTTTTTACTTTAACCTTTCTTATGAACGGTGTGTATTCTTCCTCCGTGGGGGTAGGGACGGGGGTGATGAATGGTGTGGATTTGTTCATGGTGGAGGTCATGTATCGAGTGATGTGTGTGGGACTGACAGGAGGCCTCTTCAGTGTGGTGAAGGGGTTAATAACTGAAGGGGAGGGGCTAACGCGTGAAAACGGAGCTGGGGGTGAAGGGGGGATATGAGTCTGGGGTTTTTGGGGTTTTCCTGGGTGGTGTTGCAGGCTGGGAAAATATATGGAGGCAATGTGCAATATTGGTTTAGGTAAGGTGCGTGATGGAGGTGTGTGAGAAAGAGGGTGTGTGTGTGTTGTGTGGCTTGGGTCTTTATTGTAAGAACGGGGTGTTGTTTTTACATAACTGTCTTCAAATCTGATGGGTCTGTTGATGATTCTACCTTTGGAGGTTCTGGTGGGAAGGTAGATGTTTGTAGTGGGACTTGAGTCGCTCGACGATGTTTTATATTGAGGGGAAGAACGCTTTACAGGTGGAGGGCATTTAGTGGGGGTGAGGTAGGGGGTTATTTGAGAGGTAGATGCGTGTGGAGGTTTTTGTCGAGTGAGGGTGGTAGGCGGAATGGGAGAGGATTGGGTGGGGGTATGTATGGGGGTTCTCTCAGGGGCGACTTTGTGGGGGTATTCAAGTGGGGGTGTGGAGGTCGGGTACGTCAGTTTGGAGGGGCTTTGGTTAGGAGTTAGTTGTGTGTTAGACGTGGTGTGTGAGGAGGGGTTGGTCGTTGGCATAGGGTACTTTTTAGGGGGGGGGGGGGGGGTTGATGAGATGATGAGGTTGGTTGATGCGAGGGTGGGGTCGCAGGGATAGTGGAGGGGAAAGGGGTGGATGCGGGGCGCGCTAGACGGGTGGGTAGGGAGTGGAGGTTTAATTGGGAGGGTTGGGGGTAGGAAAATGTGTTGGGTGTGTTCTTTGGTGGGGTTGGTGATTTGATGGTGGTGGAAATAGGCGGTTTTGTGGGAGTTTGGTAGGGGGGTAGATCTAGCAGGTCATTCGGGGTGATGAGGTGGGGGTTGAGAGGGGATGAGGTTGAAGGGGAAGGTATGTTCTTTCTTGGGATGGTGGGGGTGGTTATTTTTGGAATATAGTTAGAGGGGTTATGGTGTTTACTTGTGATTATTCATCTTCTTTCCCTTTGTGGAGGAGAATTCGACGAAGAAGAAGAGGAGGAGGAGGATAGTGGTGTGGCAGCCCTACAGAACTTGGTTAGCAGGGTGTGTTTTCTGGAGGTTTTAAAAGATTTTAGTCATGGGCGTAAGTTGTAGCGTGAGGTTACTGAGGTAGATTGTGTGGTGCGGTTGGGTGTGTACTTGGTTTTAGGTGGGGGTGGTGGTTTTCTTACTGTGGTGCCTGGTGGAGGTACGTCAGGGCTAGACGGGAGGGTTTCCGTTGTGGTCGGGGTTTTGGGTGGAGGTTTTCGTACTTGGATAAGTTGGGGAGGTACTTGACTATCAGAAGTGAAGGAATGGGTCATGGTGGAGGAAGGTGTGATAGTGGGGGCTTGGGGTTTGTGGAGGTTAGTTTGGGGGGTATGTTGAGGAATGATCGGCCGGTTCGGTGCTGGAGGGTTTAGGCCCTTAGGGGTTTGTAGGGGAACATTCATAGCCTGAGTGGGAGGGGTAGTAGGGGTGTTCAATTCAGGGTAGGACGTGTGGGGTGGGGTAATTTCTTGTGGTTTTAGAGGTTTAAAAGCTCGGACGAATCTAGTTCGGAACGTGCGAGTTACGCCGTGATAATCAATGGTGACTTGATAGGCATTTGGGACTTGTATGATGGTGTAGGGGCCAACATAGCGAGGGCCTAATTTGTTGGTGACAGGGAGGATGGCTACCATTACGGTGTCATGGATGGCGAAAGGGTTTTTATCATCGGGGTTATCAGTTTTGGTGTCTTGACAGGTTTGGGCGGTATGGAGGGTGTTTTGCAGATGTTGCAATGGGTCAATTGTGGAGGTGTTGGAGGGGAGGTGAGCGTGATGGTGGAACGGCAGTAACAGGGGGGGTACGCCATAAACACGCTCATGAGGGGAAATACCGTCTTCTCGGGGACAGGTGTTCATGCCCCATTGTATCATCTTTATCTGTGCTGGCCAGTCCGAGGTGTTAAGAGCAATCATTTTGGTACGTAACTGGTTGTTGATGGTGCGATGGCTGCGTTCGCATATAGCATTTCCTGGAGGCCAGTACGGGGATGAGTGTTTGATCTTAATACCACATTGTTGGGTGAAATTTTGGATATACGTCAACAAATGTGACGATATAGCGGTTGCCAGCGTAAGAAGGAAACGGGCCCATGATGTCGAGGGATAGGACTTGGAACGGTTTGTTGGCAGAAATTGTACTAGCTGGGCCTGGGGTGCGTGATCTGTCCTTCCCCAATAAACAAGGTTTGCAGAATTCTGTCACGCGTTGTGCAATCTTGGAGGGGTTGGGGGTCCAGTACTGATCCGCGAAGATTTTTAACATCTTCTTTTGTCCAAGGTGTATGCCATTTCCCTCGTGGATGGCAATCATGTAGTCGTGGGCAATGGTGGGGTCTAGGACTATGTGACCGGAGTCTGTGGCAAGTTGATCTCCCCAGTGAGTCAGTTTCCTGAAGATATTTAACGGTATCCAGGGTGGTCGGATTCTTGTTTCCCAAGATTGAATTAGTGAGGGTGCTGGGGGGGAATTATGTTGGTGGATTGGGGCAGATAAGAGCTCAGTGTTTTGTAAGGCGGCTAGGTTGGTGGGGGGGTCTTTCGGTACTGGCAAACGTGACAGGGCGTCTGCATTGGTGTGAAGTTTACCTGGACGATACTGTATTGTAAAATCGTAGTCCTCTAGTGTCTCCCTCCAGCGTACCAAGATGGCTGAGTTGGTTTCGCACTTACGTAACCATTGCAAAGATTGATGGTCGATTATTATATAGAGTTTTGCGCCCAACACAAATGACCTGAAGTGGTTGAGTGCCCAAATGATCCCTAAGCACTCTCTCTTGGTGGCTGCATAATTCTGTTGGGCTTAGTTGAGTGTGGAGCTGGCATACGCTATCACATGTTCCTCTCCGTCTCTTACTTGAGCTAAAACTGCACCAATGGCTTACAGAGATACGTTGGTATAAAGACGGAAAGGTTTATGGTAATCAGGGAAAGCAACAATAGGGGCTTGGATTAGCTTTTGTTTCAAAGTGTTAAAAGCGAGGTCTCTTTTAGGTGTCCAGGTGAATGTGGTGTCCTTGTGGGTGAGTTGGTGGAGGGGTCTGGCTATTGCGGCAAAGTGGGGGACGAAACGTCTGTAGTATGTGGCTAAACCTAGAAAAGAATGTACTCCTTTAACGGTGGTGGGTGGGGGTTGGTTTTGTATGGCTTGAAGTTTCTTTGGGTCTGGTGCAATACCATGTTCAGATATTACGTGGCCAAGGAAATCTACCTTATTTCGTGCAATCTCGCACTTTGAGGGTTTTAATTTCAACCCGGCGGCTCGGATTCTTTGAAGAACTTGTCTCAACCTGAGAAGGTGTTCTTCCCAGGTTTGTGAGTACACAATAATATCGCCTAGATACGCTAGGCAGGTTTCCCAGGTCAGGCCATGTAATACCGCTTCCATCAAACGGGAGAAAGTGGCGGGTCCGTTACAGAGGCCAAAAGGTAGGACGTTAAATTCGTAGTGGTGGCCACCACTAGTGGAAAATGCTGTTTTTTCTTGGTCCTCTGCCTTGATAGGCACTTGCCAATACCCTGCTTGCAAGTCGAGGGTAGTGAACCATCTGGGTCCGTATAGGGAGTCAAGGGAATCGTCTATCCTGGGTAATGGCGTAGCATCCTTAATGGTTACGTCATTCAATCTCCTGTAATCGACGCAAAAACGGGTTGACCCATCTTTCTTTTTTACTAGGACAACAGGGGAAGACCAGGGGCTAATGGACGGGGTAGCAATTCCGGCCTCTAACATCTCTTGGACTTGGCGTTCCTCTTCCTGGCGTTGTATGGGATTTTTTCTACGGGATGGTTGTCTTATGGAGGGGCCTGTGGTGTTAATAATGTGTTGTTCCACATTGGTCTGTCCGATTTCAGTGGGTTGTTGGGCAAACACATCACTGAACTCTAGCAATAGTTCGTACATGCTGTGTTTTTGGTGGTCGGATAATGTGTCAGGGAGAGGGGGCAATTTGAGGCTGGTAGGGGTGTCATTGGAATCTATGGGGAGGTCATCAAAAGTTTCGAGGTCTCCTATGATGAGGCCTTTTGGTAATGTCAGGGATTCTTCAGAGATATTTGCCCCGAGAATGTGGTTGATGCGAGCGGAAATGATGGCGAGTTGTAAGAGGCAACGATTGGGGTTGGTGGACGTGGTAGTGGGGGAAAATATCATGTGAGTTTGGGGTATGGGTCGAAGGTTAACCCATTTTTGATGGCGGGGGGGAATTTGACATTTATCTTGAACTACAGCTGGGCTAATGATGGTGGGGGATCGACTGGTGAGCATGTGCTCGGTACGCATTAGGGGGGGGGAATCACTTTGGTGGGGGTCACGCGTGAGGGGGGGATTAACGGCGCGTGTGGGAGGATCAGCGTGGTGAGGTGTGAGTGATTTAGAAAACGGAATTTGTTGGTGGGACTGCGGAGGGTTGGTGGGGGAAGAGTGAGGTATAGAACATGGGTTATTGGTGGAGGACTGATGTACTGATTTGGGGTTGTTAAAAGGACGAATTTGGGGAGTTTTGTCGGTGGCAGTGACGGTTTGTTTAGAGTTTATATGGGATTAGTGGGTTTGTCTGTCATTAGAGGGCGAGTCAAGTGTGGGGTTTTGAAGTTTTCTAGGGGTGTGAATTGTGTGGGGGTGGAAGGGAGCTACTGACGGAAAACTGTCACAAAGGGAATTTTGTTGGTTGTGGAATGGCTGAGCATTTCTGGGGGCATGGGGAAAACATTGTTGGGTACATAGGTCGGCATTTTTTCTGGAAACACGTGTACATAAATATTTGGTAGAATGGTTTTTACATACATCAGAGTCTGTCCTGGAAACATGGGAGGATTGATCCTGGACACAGTTAGGAGAAAGGGGGGGGATTACCGAGAGGGAGTTGCTTGGACTTGTCTTCTTTCGTTTGTTGAGGCATTTTTTCAACGAAATGAGTGATATTTTGAGAGAACTCGGGGCAAGGGGAGGGGTTAGGAGTTACCTTAGTGCTAGCTGCAACTTGGTAATCCTGACTCAGAGTTTGTTGAGGGTGGAGGTGTTTTTTCTTTTTGTGAATAGGTTTCTGTGTGATTGGTTTGTCAGAGGCTTTGGGTTGGATTTTTTTTTTTAATGAGATCAGCCTCTGGCCGCAGTCAACCTGGGCCTGGAGTTTTTGAAGGAGGTCAAGTCCAAGGAAACCATCGTAATGTTTACAGTGGGAGGAAAATACTGTGAACGGGTGATAACAACGAGCCTGGGGGGCAGGAGTAGTTACTGACAGGGGCAAAGTGTCTCCTAGGAGATTTAAGTAGGTATCAGCAGCTGAGATTAGTTCTGATTTGGTAGGTAACAAGGGGCCAAATAGTCGGTGGTGTTGATCATAATAAGACTTGAACAAGCATGACTTGGCAGCTCCCGTGTCGATTAACAAGCGGACAGGAATGTCCTTGATTTTGGCCATGTAATAAATGGGGGCAGTGCGGTCAGTTATGGTGTCCCCTGCCGAGGCCATCGTGGGCGGGGGGTACTTTAAAAATCCTGGGAGTCGGTATCTACCTCCTCCAGGGTTTCCTCGATATCGTCTGAGGTCATGATAGGGGCTATTTCTCCGGTGTGCATTTCCTCCATTTCTTCATCTTGTCCCAACTCCTCTTCATTTACAGAAATGCGAGGAGTAAAGGGGCGAGGTTTGGCAGAGTCACGAATTTGATGGAGGGCACACTGAGCACTACAGGCAGGGAAATCATATGGGTTGATAATTACTAATGTAGGGTTTTTACTTTGGTAGGTGTTGTAGGTTTTGTTCCGGTTGAAGATTCTGCGTGGCTGGGTAGGTTGGAACCGGGGCCTACTGGGTTGGGTCTTGCCGGAAGGGTAGGTCGGTCTGTTGTGGAAGGATGAGGATGGGTAGGCATTCTTGGAGTTGAAGGTTTGGGCCTTGGGGTTTTGGTGGTCGAGGTGCTGCGGGTGCGTGGAAAACCTCTTTATTACAGCGATTTGGGTGGGTGTTTCTGTGCGCACGGCCAAAATACGTCGGATCGTGATGAGATCTTTTTGATATCCGACGAAATCGTGCACACGGAAATGATCTTTTACTGCTGAGGGCAATATTGATACAAGGTTGACCAGAATCTGCTGCTCTTACTGGATTCTGGTCAATGTGGGGAAAGACACTTTTATATATTGGGCGATCTTATTCACTGTGGCATCTAGATCGCCTACGAATTTAGTGTCTTGGATACGGGTGTGGGCCACGAAAACGCCCAACGAAGGCTTTATAGCTTCTATCACTATTGGGCGAAATTCGTCCCTTGTGAGAACAGGGTGCACTTGGTAGGCAACCAGGGAAACGGCTTTTCCCAGGTGCGTTAATGTCACGGCTATCTTTTCTGCGTCCGTGGTATAAACTAGGTCAAGTACGGGTTTCACTATGTCCATGAACGTTTCGATCTCGTAAGTTTCCCCATCATAATGTGGGATGGGGATGTGAGAACGGTGCGCCATGATGTTATCGTGTTCTGGCTATTCCAAACTTGCAATGTAATGCAACCTTTTATCCGAATCAAGAACCACCGCTGCCACCAATGTTATGCCCTGTTTTTCTACAGGATTAACTTGGGTAAGGTGAGTTCTAACTGACTGGGTATAGACGGCTGCATGCACAAAACAAGGTATGAGGAATAGAGAACACAAAATAAACACACGGTCACATGACACACGATCACGTTTATTGATATACACACTTCTGTAGTTTTTCTTGATGATGATTAATAGGAAGCATAAGAAGGTATGAACACTCGTACAAGACAAATGATAGAATCGAACAACTAGCATTAAGTGGATCTGGATGGAGCCTAGTCTCCCACTTCCAACGTTCAGGTATTAATCTTCTGATCACTGGCTTTGTTCGCAAGTTTATATACTGGAAACCATCAATGGTACTTATAGATTCAAATTCACTGTCAGATTTATTACTGGTAGCTCTGGTGCACAAGTAGTAGTTCACAGACTAGATTAGACACGCGTATTTTAGGGCACAGGAATTCTAGTAACCTCAGCGGGTACTGATCTAAGTTTAATATTCTTATAGCAGAAACACATAGAATGTAAATCAGTGGGCGAACATTAGATATCACTAGGGTTTCACTTCTATGTAATAATATCTGGATATATGGGTAATTACGAGAGTTAATATCGCCTGTTAATTAATAAACACTGATACGCTTAGCACTTCCCAATGGAATGGTTATATATGAATTATACTGGGGCAAAGATATAGCCACTTCATAGAAATATTAATAAGTGAGTCTCTAAATAGCACTGTAACACTGTAGTACTGATAGAGTGAATCCACTTCATAGAAATATTAATAAGTGAGTCTCTAAATAGCACTGTGACACTGTAGTACTGATAGAGTGAATCCACTTCATAGAAATATTAATAAGTGAGTCTCTAAATAGCACTGTAACACACTGTACACTTTCTCTTTCTCATGATCTTATTCCTTATCTGTTTCTGGTTCCACGGGTTTGTTTGGTTTGGTTGTTTTTGTTTGTCATAATTGGTGATGGTTTTGGCTCTACTAGGTCAAAGCCTACAGGGGGCCCGAGTCCCCATTGCTAGCATAGATGAAACATGAGTTTTGAGGGTCCATATGTCCTTGTTGATGCCAAGCAGTGGCTGGTATCTCAATGAAATTGTATATATATGCTTTAATTAAAATGTAAAACTTGCAAACAAAGTCAAACCAAAACTGGGACAAAGACAATATAAAGTCAAAACAACATATCAAAATCGCTATGTGGAAAGATTTTCAGCTACACCGTGAAAAGAGTTCTGATTCTGGTAACCCATACACTTGAAGTCAAATTCGTCATGAGCTTCTGCTTGTAAGTGTTATTCACTTCATAACTGGTGAGACGTAGATCATGTGTACTGTAGCCAGAGCTGGGCACCACAAACACAATGTCAAGTCAGCAAACATAAAATGCCCTTAGAACGAGAAGCCCACCACGGAAGCCACGAGCGAACACCACCAGGAAACGGGAACAGAAACACCCGAAAGAAAGGCCCACAGAACGAAAAGACCAGGTGACCAAGCCAACCAGTTAAGACAGGCCGAAGCCCGCAGGGCTAAGCAGCTCCAAACCACACCTGCCTATCCCTTCTAACCACTGACCCTTCCCCCACCTCGCGTATACACTACCCCTCGTGTCCTACACCTCTACCTACATGATGATGAACATGAATACACCTTAAATTAATACACCCATGCCCTGTCCCTAGGTTGAGCCAATGCCAACCAGTTCAGACAGGCCTAAATCTATGTATGTTTTTCCATCCAAGAAGTAATATGTTAACCCCCTGTCTTGCCAGACTAAGTTTCTGAAGACCAACCGCCCCCATAAATCTATGTATGTTCTTCTATCCGAGAAGTAATATGTTAACCCATTAAAAAAAACCTTGTCTTGCCAGACTAAGTTTCTGAAGACCAACCGCCCCCATAAATCTATGTATGTTCTTCCATCCGAGAAGTAATCTGTTAAAACCCCATGTCATAATTGATAAGAAACTATGATACCCACGGGTACACCAGTGTATATATAACTATTATTCCTGCAAGACCTAGACAGAAATGACTGCAGATGTTAGCCACCATGCAGTAACTCTAATTCTTACCCCAACCAGAGATTGTATACACCACCCTCTTTTACCATGTGTCTCGACGCCTTTCCACCACGAAACAATACCGAAGCTACCCCTACGAACTGCCGCTTTCTTTGATATATATGTCATAGAAAATGCAGTTCCCAGGAACAACTAGAATCAGCAAGAAAGAGTGTCAGAGTAACAGTGTCCATAACCATCGTATTGACGAGTAATAATACACCATGTTTTTCTCTACTTTTATCCACAGTCAAGCACACACCTACAGTTAACCTCCTCTTCCCCACAGCCCACAGTCCACATGATTCTATCATTTCCAAACTCATATACCACCACTTATTGCTCATCCCCCGGTAGCGTTTGGCTAACGTACCTTCCCTCTCATTAACCCCCAGGCTATGATACCAACTGTAGCCTAATGCCACCCCTACGCCCAGAGACCTAAGGGTCAAACTCCCACGTAACCCCCCTTAACACTCTCCCTGTCGTTAATCCCCCCCGCTCCTCAACTCCCTTCCGACCTAGCCTCTCCAGCATACCCCCTGAATATCCTTAACTTTTCCGTTACTAACATTCTCAAACCTTTTGTAGATACACTCCTATCCAGCCTACCTTCCCCCAGTAGAAAGGAACACCATTAGAACTTTACTAACCCTTTGCATGCCATCTATTCCCTCACAACCCTGTACCAAATGATCGTCCGTGCGAGGCTAGCCGCCTCACCAGTGACTAACTTCTATTGCCATACTTCTAGATCAATGTGGCAGAGTTAGCAACCCAGTCTCCACCACATCCAACCACCCATGCAATTAACAACCTAACCAAGTAAACCAGCTGATCAAGGCACCTTCGGTTTTGGTATTACGAACACCCACATCTGTCTCATAAACAGAGGGTTATTACAAACCCTTGTGATATGGCAAGCCCCCAGCCACAGCCGCCCCGACGACCATCACAGAGAAGGGACACGCACCTCCCCCTTTCACCCACCCGAAGAGGGAGACCCCTACCCCTGCGGAGGTATACCTGACCCCTGTTTTGACTTCCGGGTCATTGCCAGGTAGCACAGGAATTCTTCCTATCAATGAACTAACCATGTATGACTAACACCCTTACTAACCTCTATTAACCCACAATAAACCATTAACCTTCCTTGCATACTCCGATAACCAAATTAGCACCTCAGTTATACCCTAGAATGAAGACTGAGCAATTTAAGAGAGACGCTCCTAGCACAGCTGTCCCAAACCTCTTCGCAAAGTAGATCCGGTCTTTCTCCCCTAAATACTTCCAGTATAGCCAAAATAGTACCTCTTACTAAGGCTTAGTTATATTACAGTATGAAGGCTCCATACAGCCATGTGCCACAACAGTAATCACCCCCTGACCTAGTTCCCGTATCAATTGAGAGCTCAAATAAGTCCATCAAAACTCGAGATCCCTATGGCCGACAGGATCCAAAACCACACCTATAAATCAAGCTCCAGCCCCCAGTAAAATCAGTTGAAAGATAAACACCAACCAGTGGCTGGTCCCTTAAGTTGACCTCTAGCTCTGCCCTTGTTTTGTTCCTGAGAATTGAGTTCCAGAGCCGGCAGACTCCGTGGCAGATTGAGATAGAAGAATCTGTCCACGTAAAAGAAATCTACGTGCACCTTATAACCTTCACATAAACCAGTGGGGGATATAAGAGTGTAGCCAGCAACGATCGCCAAGAGATCCGTCTTGAGAACTTCTACATATGGACCATCTGGACGGCCGCGGAACCAGTCGCTAGCCCCCAACCTCACGGACGCAAGATAACCAGGACCAGACCAATCAAATACGACCCAAGATTCACTCTATCAGCACTACAGTGTTACAGTGCTATTTAAGACTCACTTATTAATATTTCTATGAAGTGGCTATATCTTTGCCCCAGTATAATTCACATATAACCATTCCATTAGGAAGTGCTAAGCGTATCAGTGTTTATTAATTAACAGGCGATATTAACTCTCGTAATTACCCATATACCCAGATATTATTACATAGAAGTGAAACCCTAGTGATATCTGAATGTTCGCCCACTGATTTGCGTTCTATGTATTTCTGATACAAGAATATAAAACTTAGATCAGTACCCCCTGAGGTTACTAGAATTCCCGTGCTCTAAAATACGCGTGTCTAATCTAGTCTGTGAACTACTACTTGCGCATCAGAGCTACCAGTGATAAATCTAATAGTGAATATGAATCTATAAGTAACATTTATGGTCTCCAGTATATCAACTTGTGAATAAAGCCAGTGATCAGAAGATTAATACCTGAACGTTGGAAGTGGGAGACTAGGCTCCATCCAGATCCACTTAATGCTAGTTGTTCAATTCTATCATTTGTCTTGTACGAGTATTCATATCTTCTTATGCTTCATATTAATCATCATCAAGGAAACTATAGAAGTGTGTTCATCAATAAAAGTGATCGTGTGTCTTGTTACTGTGTGTTTATTTTGTGTTCTCTATTCCTCATACCTTGTTTTGTGCATGCAGCCTTCTATACCCAGTCAGTTAGAACTCACATTACCCAAGTTAATCCTGTAGAAAAACAGGGCATAACATTGGCGACAGCGGTGGTTCTTGATTCGGATAAAAGGTTGCATTGCATTGCAATTTTGGAACAGCCAGAACATGATAACATCATGGCGCACCGTTCTCACATCCCCATCCCACATTATGATGGGGAAACTTACGAGATCGAAACGTTCATGGACATAGTGAAACCCGTACTTGACCTAGTTTATACCACGGACGCAGAAAAGATAGCCGTGACATTAACGCACTTGGGAAAAGCCGTTTCCCTGGTTGCCTACCAAGTGCACCCTGCTCTCACATGGGACGAATTTCGCCCAATAGTGATAGAAGCCATTAAGCCTTCGTTGGGCGTTTTCGTGGCCCACACCCGTATCCAAGACACTAAATTCGAAGGCGATCTAGATGCCACAGTGAATAAGATCGCCCAACATATAAAAGTGTCTTTCCCCATATTGACCAGAATCCAGCAAGAGCAGCAGATTCTGGTCAACCTTGTATCAATATTGCCCTCTGCAGTAAAAGATCATTTCCGTGTGCACGATTTCGTCGGATATCAAAAAAATCTCATCACGATCCGACGTATTTTGGCCGTGCGCACAGAAACACCCACCCAAATCGCTGTAATAAAGAAGTTTCCCACGCACCCGCAGCACCTCGGACACCAAAACCCCAAGGTTCAAACCATCAACTCCAAGAATGCCTACCCATCCTCATACTTCCACAACAGACCGACCTACCCTTCCGGCAAGCCCCAACCCAGTAGGCCCCGGTTCCAACCTACCCAGCCACGCAGAATCTTCAACCGGAACAGAACCTACAACACCTACCAAAGTAAAAACCCTACATTAGTAATTATCAACCCCTATGATTTCCCTGCCTGTAGTGCTCAGTGTGCCCTCCATCAAATTCGTGACTCTGCCAAACCTCGCCCCTTTACTCCTCGCATTTCTGTAAATGAAGAGGAGTTGGGACAAGAGGAAGAAATGGAGGAAATGCACACCGGAGAAATAGCCCCTATCATGACCTCAGACGATACCGAGGAAACCCTGGAGGAGGTAGATACCGACTCCCAGGATTTTTAAAGTACCCCCCGCCCACGATGGCCTCGGCGGGGGACGCCATAACTGATCGCACTGCCCCCATTTACTACATGGCCAAAATCAAGGACATTCCTGTCCGCTTGTTAATCGACACGGGAGCTGCCAAGTCATGTTTGTTCAAGTCTTATTATAATCAACACCACCGACTATTTGGCCCCTTGTTATCTACCAAATCAGAACTAATCTCAGCTGCTGATACCTACTTAAATCTCCTAGGAGACACTTTGCCCCTGTCAGTAACTACTCCTGCCCCCCATGCTCGTTGTTATCACCCGTTCACCGTATTTTCCTCCCACTGTAAACATTACGATGGTTTCCTTGGACTTGACCTCCTTCAAAAACTCCAGGCCCAGGTTGACTGCGGCCAGAGGCTGATCTCATTAAAAAAAAAAAATCCAACCCAAAGCCTCTGACAAACCAATCACGCAGAAGCCTATTCACAAAAAGAAAAAAACACCTCCACCCTCAACAAACTCTGAGTCAGGATTACCAAGTTGCGGCTAGCACTAAGGTAACTCCTAACCCCTCCCCTTTCCCCGAGTTCTCTCAAAATATCACTCATTTCGTTGAAAAAATGCCTCAACAACCGAAAGAAGACAAGTCCAAGCAACTCCCTCTCAGTAACCCCCCCATTTCTCCTAGCTCTGTCCAGGATCAATCCTCCCATGTTTCCAGGGCAGACTCTGATGTATGTAAAAACCATTCTACCAAATATTTATGTACACATGTTTCCAGGGAAAATGCTGACCTATGTACCCAACAATGTTTTCCCCATGCCCCCAGAAATGCTCAGCCATTCCACAACCAACAAAATTCCCCTTGTGACAGTTTTCCGTCAGTAGCTCCCTTCCACCCCCACACAATTCACACCCCTAGAAAACTTCAAAACCCCACACTTGACTCGCCCTCTCATGACAGACAAACCCACCAATCCCATATAACCTCTAAACAAACCGTGACTACCACCGACAAAACTCCCCAAATTCGTACTGTTAACAACCACAAATCAGTACATCAGTCCTCCACCAATAACCCATGTTCTATACCTAACTCTTCCCCCACCAACCCTCCGCAGTCCCACCAACAAATTCCGTTTTCTAAATCGCTCACCCCTCACCACTCTGATCCTCCCACCCGCGCCGTTAATCCCCCCCTCACGCGTGGCGACCTATGTACCCAACAATGTTTTCCCCATGCCCCCAGAAATGCTCAGCTATTCCACAACCAAAAAAATTTCCCTTGTGACAGCTTTCCGTCAGCAGCTCCCTTCCACCCCCACACAATTCACACCCCTAGAAAACTTCAAAACCCCACACTTGACTCGCCCTCTCATGACAGACAAACCCACCAATCCCATATAAACTCTAAACAAACCATCACTGCCACCGACAAAACTCCCCAAATTCGTCCTTTTAACAACCACAAATCAGTACATCAGTCCTCCACCAATAACCCATGTTCTATACCTAACTCTTCCCCCACCAACCCTCCGCAGTCCCACCAACAAATTCCGTTTTCTAAATCACTCACACCTCACCACGCTGATCCTCCCACACGCACCGTTAATCCCCCCCCTCACGCGTGACCCCCACCAAAGTGATTCCCCCCCCCTTATGCGTACGAGGCACCTGCTCACCAGTCGATCCCCCACCATCATTAGCCCAGCTGTAGTTCAAGATAAATGTCAAATTCCCCCCCGCCATCAAAAATGGGTTAACCTTCGACCCATACCCCAAACTCACATGATATTTTCCCCCACTACCACGTCCACCAACCCCAATCGTTGCCTCTTACAACCCACCAATCCCATATAAACTCTAAACAAACCATCACTGCCACCGACAAAACTCCCCAAATTCGTCCTTTTAACAACCACAAATCAGTACCATCAAAGGCCTCCCACCAATAACCCATGTTCTATACCTAACTCTTCCCCCACCAACCCTCCGCAGTCCCACCAACAAATTCCGTTTTCTAAATCACTCACACCTCACCACGCTGATCCTCCCACACGCGCCGTTAATCCCCCCCCTCACGCGTGACCCCCACCAAAGTGATTCCCCCCCCCTTATGCGTACGAGGCACCTGCTCACCAGTCGATCCCCCACCATCATTAGCCCAGCTGTAGTTCAAGATAAATGTCAAATTCCCCCCCGCCATCAAAAATGGGTTAACTTTCGACCGATACCCCAAACTCACATGATATTTTCCCCACTACCACGTCCACCACCCCAATCGTTGCCTCTTACAACCCGCCATCATTTCCGCTGCATCAACCACATTCTCTGGCAATATCTCTGAAGAATCCCTGACATTACCAAAGATCATAGAGGCCGAAACTTTTGATGACCTCCCCATAGATTCCAATGACCCCTACCAGCCTCAATTGCCCCCTGTTGTCCTATCCGACCACCAAAAACACAGCATGTACGAACTATTGCTAGAGTTCAGTGACGTGTTTGCCCAACAACCCACTGAAATCGGACAGACCGATGTGGAACAACACATCATTAACACCACAGGGCCCCCCCATAAGACAACCATCCCGTAGAAAAAATCCCATACAACGCCAGGAAGAGGAACGCAAGTCCAAGAGATGTTAGAGGCCGGAATTGCTACCCTGTCCATCAGCCCCTGGTCTTCCCCTGTTGTCCTAGTAAAAAAGAAAGATGGGTCAACCCGTTTTTTTGCGTCGATACAGGAGATTGAATGACGTAACCATTAAGACGCTACAAACAGCGATTCCCTTGACTCCCTATACGGATATAGATGGTTCACTAACCCTCGACTTGCAAGCAGGGTATTGGCAAGTGCCTATCAAGGCAGAGGACCAAGAAAAAACAGCATTTTCCACTAGTGGTGGCCACCACTACGAATTTAACGTCCTACCTTTTGGCCTCTGTAACGGACCCGCCACTTTCTCCCATTTGATGGAAGCGGTATTACATGGCCTGACCTGGGAAACCTGCCTAGCGTATCTAGACGATATTATTGTGTACTCACAAACCTGGGAACAACACCTCCTCAGGTTGAAACAAGTTCTTCAAAGAATCCGAGCCGCCGGGTTGAAATTGAAACCCTCAATGTGCGAGATTGCACGAAATAAGGTAGATTTCCTCGGCCACGTAATATCTGAACATGGTATTGCACCAGACCCAAAGAAACTTCAAGCCATACAAAGCCAACCCCCACCCACCACCGTTAAAGGAGTACGTTCTTTTCTAGGTTTAGCCACATACTACAGACGTTTCGTCCCCCACTTTGCCGCAATAGCCAGACCCCTCCACCAACTCACCCACAAGGACACCACATTCACCTGGACACCCGAAAGAGACCTCGCTTTTAACACTTTGAAGCAAAAGCTAATCCAAGCCCCTATTGTCGCTTTCCCTGATTACCATAATCCTTTCCGTCTTTATACCGACGTATCTCTGTACGCCATTGGTGCAGTTTTAGCTCAAGTAAGAGACGGAGAGGAACATGTGATAGCGTATGCCAGCTCCACACTCAACCAAGCCCAACAGAATTATGCAGCCAACAAGAGAGAGTGCCTAGGGATCATTTGGGCACTCAACCACTTCAGGTCATTTGTGTTGGGCGCAAAATTCGATATAATAACCGACCATCAATCTTTGCAATGGTTGCGTAAGTGCGAAACCAACTCAGCCATCTTGGTACGCTGGAGGGAGACACTAGAGGACTACGATTTTACAATACAGTATCGTCCAGGTAAACTTCACACCAATGCAGACGCCCTGTCACGTTTGCCAGTACCGAAAGACCCCCCCACCAACCTAGCCACCTTACAAAACACTGAGCTCTTATCTACCCCCATCCACCAACATATTTCCCCCCCAGCACCCTCACTAATTCAATCTTGGGAAACAAGAATCAGACCACCCTGGATACCGTTAAATGTCTTCAGGAAACTGACTCGCTGGGGAGATCAACTTGCCACAAACTCCGGTCACATAGTCCTAGACCCCACCATTGCCCACGACTACATGATTGCCATCCACGAGGGAAACGGCATACACCTTGGACAAAAGAAAATTTTAAAAATCTTTGCGGATCAGTACTGGACCCCCAACCCCTCCAAGATTGCACAACGCGTGACAGAATCCTGCAAACCTTGTATATTGGGGAAAGATAGATCACACACCCCAGGCCCAGCTGGTACCATTTCTGCAAACAAACCGTTCCAGGTCCTATCCCTCGACATCATGGGCCCGTTTCCTTCTTACGCTGGCAACCGCTATATCGTCACCATTGTTGACGTATATTCAAAGTTCTTAGTAGCCTGCCCAGTTAAAGACCACACAGCCACCACCGTCGCCGCACGGCTTGCCACAGAAGTGTTCCCTATATTAGGCCTTCCCCTTGCTCTTCTATCCGACAATGCCCCCGAATTTAGTGGACACGTTTGGCACCAGTTCACCCAACAATGCGGTATCAAGATCAAGCACTCATCCCCGTACTGGCCTCAAGGAAATGCTATATGCGAACGCAGCCATCGCACCATCAACAACCAGTTACGTACCAAAATGATTGCTCTGAACACCTCAGACTGGCCATCACAGATAAAGATGATACAATGGGGCCTGAACACCTGTCCCCGCGAAGACGGTATTTCACCTCATGAACGTGTTTACGGCGTACCCCCCCCTGTTACTGCCGTTCCACCATCACGCTCATCTCCCCTCCAACACCTCCACAATTGACCCATTGCAACATCTGCAAAACACCCTCCATACCGCCCAAACCTGTCAAGACACCAAAAATGATAATCCCGATGATACAAACCCTTTCGCCATCCATGACACCGTAATGGTAGCCAACCTCCCTGTAACCAACAAATTAGGCCCTCGCTATGTCGGACCCTCCACCATTATCAAAGTCCCAAATGTCTATCAAGTCATCATTGATTATCACGGCGTGACTCGCACGTTCAGAAATAGATTCGTCCGAGCATTTAAACTTCTAAAACCATAAGACATTACCCCACCCCACACGTCCGACCCTGAATTGAACACCCCTACGACCCCTCCCACTCAGGCTATAAATGTTCCCCTACAAACCCCTAAAGGCCAAAACCCTCCAGCACAGAACCGGCCGATCATTCCTCAACATACCCCCATAACTAACCTCCACAAACCCCAAGCCCCCACAATCACACCTTCCTCCACCATGACCCATTCCTTCACTTCTGATAGTCAAGTACCTCCCCAACTTATCAAAGTACGAAAACCTCCACCCACAACCCCGACCACAACGGAAACCCTCCCGTCTAGCCCTGACGGACCTCCACCAGGCACCACAGTAAGAAAACCACCACCCCCACCTAAAACCAAGTACACACCCAACCGCACCACACAATCTACCTCAGTAACCTCACGCTACAACTTACGCCCACGACTAAAATCTTTTAAACCCTCCAGAAAACACACCCTGCTAACCAAGTTCCGTAGGGCTGCCAGACCACTATCCTCCTCCTCCTCTTCTTCTTCGTCGAATTCCCCTCCACAAAGGGAAAGAAGACGAATCATCACAAGCAAACACCATAACCCCTCTAACTATATTCCAAAAATGACCACCCCCACCCTCCCACGAAAGAACATACCTTCCCCTTCAACCTCATCCCCTCTCAACCCCCACCTCATCACCCTGAATGACCTGCTAGATCTACCCTCCCACCAAACTCCCACAAAACCACCTATTTCCACCACCATCAAATCACCAACCCCACCAAAGAACACACCCAACACACTTTCCTACCCCCAACCCTCCCAATTAAACCTCCACTCCCTACCCACCCGTCTACCCCCCCCCCCCACATCCACCCCTTTCCCCTCCACTATCCCTGCGACCCCACCCACGCATCAACCAACCTCATCATCTCATCAAACCCCCAACCAACCAACCCCTAAAAAGTACCCTATGCCAACGACCATCCCCTCCTCACACAGCACGTCTAACACACAACTAACTCTTAACCAAAGCCCCTCCAAAATCACGTACCCGACCTCCACACCCCCACTTAAATCCCCCCACAAGTCGCCCCTGAGAGAAACCCCCATACATACCCCCACCCAATCCTCTCCCATTCCGCCTACCACCTTCACTCGACAAAAACCTCCACACGCATCTACCTCTCAAATAACCCCCTACATCACCCCCACTAAATGCCCTCCTTCTGTAAAGCGTTCTTCCCCTCAATATAAAACATCGTCGAGCGACTCAAGTCCCACTACAAACATCTACCTTCCCACCAGAACCTCCAAAGGTAGAATCATCAACAGACCCATCAGATTTGAAGACAGTTATGTAAAAACAACACCCTGTTCGTACACTAAAGACCCAAGCCACACAACACACACCCCCCTCTTTCTCACACACCTCCATCACGCACCTTACCTAAACCAATATTGCACATTGCCTCCATATATTTTCCCAACCTGCAACACCACCCAAGAAAACCCCAAAAACCCCAGACTCATATCCCCCCTTCACCCCCAGCTCCGCTTTCACGCGTTAGTTCCTCCCCTTCAGTTATTAACCCCTTCACCACACGGAAGAGGCCTCCTGTCAGTACCACACACCTCAATCGATACATGACCTCCACCATGAACAAATCCACACCATTCGTCGCCCCCGTCTCTACCCCCACGGAGGAAGAATACACACCATTCATAAGAAAGGTTAAAGTAAAAACGTCCACAGGACGCTTAGCCCGTCTACAGCGCCCACATCAAGCCCGGGCAGCCGCCCTCCACAACACCGAGGACACATTCCTACAGGTCTACATAGACCTGCAAAAGAAACCTGACCCTCGCCCTCTTGCTTGGTGGGACCTTCTAAATACCCTCAAAATGACCCACCATGACTATGCTTCTTTTTACTTCACCCTTGAGGCTCGAGGACGAGCCTACAACGAAGGAGAGGGAAGTAAAATGCCCTAGAACGAGAAGCCCACCATGGAAGCCACGAGCGAGCACCACCAGGAAACGGGAACAGAAACACCCGAAGGAAAGGCCCACAGAACGAAAGGACCAGGGGACCAAGCCAACCAGTTAAGACAGGCCGAAGCCCGCAGGGCTAAGCAGCTCCAAACCACACCTGCCTATAACTTCGAACCACTGACCCTTCCCCCACCTCGCGTATACACTACCCCTCGTGTCCTACACCTCTACCTACATGATGATGAACATGAATACACCTTAATGTAATACACCCATGCCCTGTCCCTAGGTTGAGCCAATGCCAACCAGTTCAGACAGGCCTAAATCTATGTATGTTTTTCCATCCAAGAAGTAATATGTTAACCCCTTGTCTTGCCAGACTAAGTTTTGTTCTTCCATCCGAGAAGTAATCTGTTAAAACCCCATGTCATAATTGATAAGAAACTATGATACCCACGGGTACACCTGTGTATATATAACCATTATTCCTGCAAGACCTAGACAGAAATGACTGCAGATGTTAGCCACCATGCAGTAACTCTAATTCTTACCCCAACCAGAGATTGTATACACCACCCTCTTTTACCATTGTCTCGACGCCTTTCCACCACGAAACAATACCGAAGCTACCCCTACGAACTGCCGCTTTCTTTGATATATATGTCATAGAAAACGCAGTTCCCAGGAACAACTAGAATCAGCAAGAAAGAGTGTCAGAGTAACAGTGTCCATAACCATCGTATTGACGAGTAATAATACACCATGTTTTTCTCTACTTTTATCCACAGTCAAGCACACACCTACAGTTAACCTCCTCTTCCCCACAGCCCACAGTCCACATGATTTTATAATTTCCAAACTCATATACCACCACTTATTGCTCATCCCCCGGTAGCGTTTGGCTAACGTACCTTCCCTGTCATTAACCCCCAGGCTACGATACCAACTGTAGCCTAATGCCACCCCTACGCCCAGAGACCTTAGGGTCAAACTTCCATGTAACCCCCCTTAACCCTCTCCCTCTCGTTAACCCCCCACACTCCTCAACTCCCTTCCGACCTAGCCTCTCCAGCATACCCCCTGAATATCCTTAACTTTTCCGTTACTAACATTCTCAAACCTTTTGTATATATACTCCTATCCAGCCTACCTTCCCCCAGTAGGAAGGAACACCATTAGAACTTTACTAACCCTTTGCATGCCATCTATTCCCTCACAACCCATTCACAACCCTGTACCAAATGATCGTCCGTGCGAGGCTAGCGGCCTCACCAGTGACTAACTTCTATTGCCATACTTCCAGATCAATGTGGCAGAGTTAGCAACCCAGTCTCCACCACATCCAACCACCCATGCAATTAACAACCTAACCAAGTAAACCAGCTGATCAAGGCACCTTCGGTTTTGGTATTACGAACACCCACATCTGTCAAATAAACAGAGGGTTATTACAAACTCTTGTGATATGGCAAGCCCCCAGCCACAGCTGCCCCGACGACCATCACAGAGAAGGGACGCGCACCTCCCCCTTTCACCCACCCGAGGAGGGAGACCCCTACCCCTGCGGAGGTATACCTGACCCCTGTTTTGACTTCCGGGTCATTGCCAGGTTGCACAGGAATTCTTCCTATCAATGAACTAACCATGTATGACTAACACCCTTACTAACCTCTATTAACCCACAATAAACCATTAACCTTCCTTGCATACTCCGATAACCAAATTAGCACCTCAGCTATACCCTAGAATGAAGACTGAGCAATTTAAGAGAGACGCTCCTAGCACAGCTGTCCCAAACCTCCTCGCAAAGTAGATCCGGTCTTTCTCCCCTAAATACTTCCAGTATAGCCAAAATAGTACCTCTTACTAAGGCTCAGTTATATTACAGTATGAAGGCTCCATACAGCCATGTGCCACAACAGTAATCACCCCCTGACCTAGTTCCCGTATCAATTGAGAGCTCAAATAAGTCCATCAAAACTCGAGATCCCTATGGCCGACAGGGTCCAAAACCACACCTATAAATCAAGCTCCAGCCCCCAGTAAAATCAGTTGAAAGATAGACACCAACCAGTGGCTTGTCCCTTAAGTTGACCTCTAGCTCTGCCCTTGTTTTGTTCCTGAGAATTGAGTTCCAGAGCCGGCAGACTCCGTGGCAGATTGAGATAGAAGAATCTGTCCACGTAAATGAAATCTACGTGCACCTTATAACCTTCACATAAACCAGTGGGGATATAAGAGTGTAGCCAGCAACGATCGCCAAGAGATCCGTCTTGAGAACTTCTACATATGGACCATCTGGACGGCCGCGGAACCAGTCGCTAGCCCCCAACCTCACGGACGCAAGATAACCAGGACCAGACCAATAAAATACGACCCAAGATTCACTCTATCAGCACTACAGTGTTACAGTGCTATTTAGAGACTCACTTATTAATATTTCTATGAAGTGGCTATATCTTTGCCCCAGTATAATTCACATATAACCATTCCATTAGGAAGTGCTAAGCGTATCAGTGTTTATTAATTAACAGGCGATATTAACTCTCGTAATTACCCATATACCCAGATATTATTACATAGAAGTGAAACCCTAGTGATATCTGAATGTTCGCCCACTGATTTGCGTTCTATGTATTTCTGATACAAGAATATAAAACTTAGATCAGTACCCCCCTGAGGTTACTAGAATTCCCGTGCTCTAAAATACGCGTGTCTAATCTAGTCTGTGAACTACTACTTGTGCATCAGAGCTACCAGTGATAAATCTAATAGTGAATATGAATCTATAAGTAACATTTATGGTCTCCAGTATATCAACGTGTGAATAAAGCCAGTGATCAGAAGATTAATACCTGAACGTTGGAAGTGGGAGACTAGGCTCCATCCAGATCCACTTAATGCTAGTTGTTCAATTCTATCATTTGTCTTGTACGAGTATTCATATCTTCTTATGCTTCATATTAATCATCATCAAGGAAACTATAGAAGTGTGTTCATCAATAAAAGTGATCGTGTGTCTTGTTACCGTGTGTTTATTTTGTGTTCTCTATTCCTCATACCTTGTTTTGTGCATGCAGCCTTCTATACCCAGTCAGTTAGAACTCACATTACCCAAGTTAATCCTGTAGAAAAACAGGGCATAACACATGTACTCAAAATTAAGCAATTATATTATATGCATACCCATCACAATGTTGTACAAATTCAAGTAGATCAAAATAATCCCGAAATAAGTACTCCAATAATAATCTTAACATGTAAATTTTTGTTTTTAGAAATGTCGGAACATAGCCGCAGCCATGGTGCCGCTACATTCGTGTTTACAATCAGTAATTATGATTATATTTTGATGTATTGTACTTGATTTTATTGGATCAGGTTAGTTATTGTTGGTCAGTTTAGTCAATACAATAAAGCCAAGGTAAATACATTGATATAAAATCGTGATTAGGCAAGAATGTAGATCGGGCATAGCGGCTGCTTTACCATAAGGGTAAATATATGCCAAGCACGCCGGTATTCGTCTGCTATAGCTGGCAGGTGGACTGAGTTTCGGGATAGCCCTTGTATCGGCTGCATGGTAGTGTTCGTCACCTACAATATTCCGCCACTCATACTCAGAATTATTGAAATGTTAAGCTAAGCAATTATTTATTACTCTAATGTTACAAAGAGAAATGTTTTGTATAATTCCACCTCATATATGATGTCACAAACAATCTTCAATTGTATATATTCTAAGTTATTGCCGATATGTCTAGTTGTCGATCATTGCAGTTCCTAAAATACCTCATAATATTTATTATATTACGATGTTTCGTCTTTATTATATTCTTTGTTTTACTTTGTAGTGGTCATTTTGTAATATATATTTACATTCATGTTCAACAATAGTAAGCAAATGTTGTATATATTATGTAGGAATATACATTTTGAAGGCAGGCTCGTAAAAATTGTACATTTTGTGCCACCCCACTGATAAGTGGGTGGGTTATCAGACTTTGGGGTGACACAAAATGCAGCTGAAGGTTCTTGGTACGATGTTGCCAATGTAGCTGCTACCGCTAAATCCAGCGAATCACTTCCATCACTTCCATCTAGCGACATCAAGATGTGATGAATTCTAGCGATATTCAAGTTAGTTTCCCTATTTTAAGGAATTGGAGAGATGTTTCGATTGTTAAAGATTATTCTAGATACTTCAACATATGTTTTCTAGTGACATACAAGTTTGTAGTGTCTGGTGACTATATAGCGGTTTGTCAATGCTATTCTAGCATACATTTGTGCTTTAGTTTATCTTGCATTGTTTGTCTAAATTTGCCCTATTTCTCCAGAAGACGTCCTATATTTTAAGTTGGCTGATGAATATGAAGCAGTAATATGCTGGACGATGAGAACACTGTATGTAAACATGTCTCGGATATCACTGACAATTTTTGGCATTTTCTGCCAAAAGCCCAATGGCTTATCAGTGGTGGTAACACAAAATGCAGCTTGATTTGACATGGCGGCCATCTTGGAAATCCAAGATGACCACCATCTGCCATCTTGATGAAGTGGCTCCCACCAAAAATTGAAAGATATGGTGATAGAGAGTATGTGGAAAAAATGTGGTACTTTTATCCGGCATGTCCCGATCATTTTGCTAAGCTGCATGAGTAAATGTACAGAGGAACAGTTTTTAGCTTAACTCAACTTATATTATCTTATAATAAGGACCAAAGCATGAGGTAGTATAAGAGCTGTTTGACGAGATCAATATTATTATCTCTATGAATTTGATTACGTATGACTTCTGTTTTCTTTCTCTTCATTCTTTCCTTTTCTCTTTTTTTTTCCATTTCCATTCACCGTATTTAAAAAATCTAGTGTTTATACAAGCGCGCGTATGTATGTAATACTGTCTTTGTCAAGAATTAATCCTGAATTTCTTTCTCATGATCTTATTCCTTATCTGTTTCTGGTTCCACGGGTTTGTTTGGTTTGGTTGTTTTTGTTTGTCATAATTGGTGATGGTAATAATTGGTAAAGCCCGAATCGGATTGACTTAAACCCAGTTGTTCACTTCCTCAAGCCTGTGTAAGAGCAGGGTTGAGTTGGCTTAATATTGGACACCCTTTTATGGCATTTGGGTGTGAAATACGATACCATTTCCTGTCTATCGGAGATAATGATGGTAATGGAAAATGCGGCTTTAGAAGGTCAATCTTGGTGTCGAAATATACATTTTCTGGTTCAAGGAATGCATTAAAGCTATCGAGAATATCACTACGTGACTATTTGTGCCAATATTATATTATTTGGATCATTCTGGCAATATTATTGTTATGCCCTGATTTTATTCAGGATTAACGATCGATACAAGTGAGTTCTTCGAGACTGGGATATTGGATTTCATGCAAATACATATACTGTAGGTAATCAACAGAGGGCATAATGTAATCTCGGAAGATAGTTTGTAATACAGCTTTATTTACACAAACACGTATGGAGGTTATAAAACGAAATAATTCACACGAATAGTATAGGCAATAGTGTTCAGTAATGTTGTTGGTCTTTTTTCAATCTTTCAGCACTATCGCGGATCTGGATGAGTGCACTTCCCACTTCTAACAATCAGGTATTTCCTTCTGATATCAGACCTAGATTAGTCCAGAGACTTCACTCATAAGGCAGGTTATTAATTTATATGATTCTGATAATGCCCTGTGCGGCTCATGGTGATGATTCAAAAGAGGTGTATAATTATCTCCAGGTATTATATTTCTGGGAGGTATGGAGAGCTAGAATTGGACTCGTATTATATAATCACTTAGTCTTATTAACACGTAAGACAGGTATCAGTTATGGCGATGATTATTCTTTTATGAATATTCACAAAAGCACTCGTTAGGTTATTACACTATAGCCGTAGTCTCCAGAAGCAAGACTTATCACTCGGCGACAATGAACTCTGTTGTAATAATTATATGATGAGTATATTCGCACAGATAATAATTCATTGATATACACTAATAACACTTTAGCATAGTAATCACTCTCGTCACAAAATAGCAATAATTATGAGGCACAGGTAAAACCTTGATCATGGAGTTGTTGTTGTTGTTGTTGTTCCCCAGGCTGCCTGGCCGAACAGCCCCAAGGTCCCGAGCAAGGCCAAGGCCAATTGAGCGCCCCCACAAAACCCTCCCTGCTTACCACTAACAAAACCCAGGTGACCGAAGCCACTCTAAGGCAGGGAGCTGAGGAGGGCGCGGAAACGCCCGGGAAACCAAAGCCCTACCCAAGGCCCTGTGCCCCTCAGCAATTATAAAGGGAAAGTTGAGGGGCAAGGGAAAAATGTGACGCTTTGGCTCCCAATCTGCCAACTTTTAGGTTGGCCGTAGGGAGGTCGATCCACGGAAAAGACGCCGTCACTTGAGATCTAGAAGATATATAAGTAAAAGGAACAGTCAGAGTAAGCTATGGGTATGGCAGAGATCGCTCAGCTCTCACTCTGATAGACCAGCCCATCACCAGATCATGGAGTATAGTATCTAGGCACTGATACAATTAATTAATTAAGCACTGTCGAGGTATCTTCTGGTTATCTTGAGGCACTCTTGTTAGGGGTTCTTGGCTGCTCCGTGGGCCGTCCAGGTTGTCCGGTGGTGTGAAGAAGTTACAGATGGGTTAATGGGTATGGGGTCTTAAATATGGTTCCGTAACTGTCAGGAGTAGAGTTGGTCACCATATCGAACTAACGCAAGTATTCTGAGCCTGTAGCTGTGAACAAATACTTGACTATTCTGACCTTTAATTAACCGTTGATGAAGTTCTGTTAAGGTACTCTTGGACTGGGATTTTAAATGTAATGTTTCAGGCAAGGCCGGATTAACAAGACATCGGACAAACGCAAGAGAAGTCTGGATTAGTAACTTCTCTTCTCAGTCTCTAATCTTTAAAAGAGGTTAAAAGAACTCGGGCGGTGTTTAAACCTTTTAGTTACAAATCCTGGTGGGAGGCCACAGACAATTTGTACCTAGGATTTATATATGCATCAGAGTGTCTCGCATAAACCCTTCTAACACAAAAAGATCTTTCTGTCCTAGATCTCTGTGAGTAAAATGCTAGTATGATCTAACTAATAAAGATATCGATAGGAAGGTAGGCCTGCGACTTCCGATAATTTTATTATGATAGAAAATGGACTAATAGGGATAACTATATTAAATTCTGGGAGGCCAGAAATAATCAGTTATACATATGTAGTTACCGTTGCACTATATAAATGGTTATAAACTAAAGTAGCAGAGGTCATACCACAATTAGTTTGTAATGCACTTATTTGGTTTATATAGTTAGGTTATTTAAGGTTTTAATATTACCCGATGGGAGGCCACGAGTAATAAAAGATCCAGAAATGGTTTAGCTATATGTCACAGATAGATTATAGACTTCGGGATGCCGTCCATCAATAACTATTCTTGAGGTTGGAGTATAACTAGTCTTTCGTCAGAGCGGGAGGCCGATGGTATGAAAGAAAATTTATAACTGCCGAGGTTGTTCCTCGCGGAGGTATATATAGGGTTGGTCATGGGGGTTGTGGTGAACTGTGGTACTCAGTGATGTTGAATCTATGAAGAAGTTTATTTATTCTAGTAGAAGGAGTTGAGGAGTATGAGTTATCTTAACACATGAGTCTCTATCAAGGGGTTTGATCTTAGGTAGTTAGGTTTGTTCAGAGCTCGTAATATACTTAGTAAGGAAATATATGGACTATAGGGATGGCACAACTTTTGAGATGCCTAGGCAGGTCAGGGGTGACGGTGTTGGCTGATTTTTACAACGGCTGACTTTATTTCTTGGCTTTGGAGCTAGTGCGATTGAAGTCTGATTGTCTGATCACTTTATTTGTTATTCTTGATATCAGGGGCGGTATGGCATGTTTGAACTTAATTGGATAACACATATATACAATGGCTTTACTTGCTGTCTGGCAAGAATGTTGGCTGTGTCGTGCTCTGGGTCAAGGAGGTAGTACGCGTGGCTGGTTTGTTTACTTTGAGGGGGTCTTGGGGGTCCCCTCGGGGTAGGGGTTGCTGCACCCTGGGACTCTCGTGAATTAAGTTCTCCTAGATAGGGTTTAGTTAGAGAAACAGAAGTTATATATATAGGTACCTCTAGTTGACTTGCATAGTAGTTCTGAATGTGACTTCTGAGGTTGCAGTTATAATGCTTTAAGGGTTGATTTTCTCAGTTTCAAGGTTAAGGGGGAAGAGGTTCTTTTTAGGGGGTCAGGGAGATTTCCTGCTCTAGCCTCGCACGGCCCTCCATGCGCGGGTCGGGGGTTTGAAGGTAGGAATGTTTAGTATGCGAGTTGTTAACATTATTTTTGCAATAAGAATGTTCCTAGACCTTGGCTAATTGTCTTATGAACTTTGGTCTTTAGTTATGGAAGATTTACAAGTGCAGTTAAGGTTGTTTCTTGGTCTGCTGGGGGAACCTCGAGAGAGGCTACTTGGGTCATTGTCCTGGTGTTTTTAGGGAAATTGGGAAAGGTGACCTTTATGGACATGAGTTGTATATGGCTAACAAACTCTAGGCTAGTATGCATGTTTTATGTACGTAATTCTTAGATTCGATTTTACTACACAAGAGCTACCATGGTGGTGGTTTCTTTCTAGTTTTCTCTCATGATTATTTATGGTTAGTAAGTTTGGCAAGAGTAATGCTGGTGTGTTGGTTGATCTCCTGGAACAGGTATAAGGGCGAGAATAGTTTATCGTTGGGAAAGGACAGCAATGTGGTTTGTGCGAGTTTAAACTTGGGGAGGTACAGGGTGGTCAAAATAAGGCATGTACATAGGTGTTTATATAGTTATAAGGCATCTCTCAGAGATGGTGGTATTTAGATTCCTAAGGTACAAGATATATGTATATAGGTATTTGAGTTCCTATCACTCTTAGTTGGCTACACACCTACACACTTATAATATAAATGTTTCAAGTGCTATTGGGGTGTTTTAAATGTTTTTTTTTTTAGGCCTAGCATCTTAAGAGTCTTCCCGCAGTCGCCCAGTAAACCTCTTAAGAGTCTCCCCGCAGCTGCTGGGTAGTGTTGGGCGTATCGATACCAAAATATCGATACTTTAGGCAAAGTATCGAGTATTATGAGTACTTGAGAATTGAGTTATTTCGTAATAACAAAAGTTATCCCTAATTTCAAAATACTTTTATCGAGCATCTGGCAATCCTGTACATTGCAGCAAAGTTACGTGCTAAATATAGCTTAATTAAAAAAAAAATTTTTTTTGCAATTTTTACCGTTTTTTCACTTTAATTCATCAGTTATCTCAGTAACGCAGTGTTTTCGTTTTATCTTTATTATAGTTAACACTTTTTACCAGTGTAGTTACCGGTATTAGTAATTTTACTTAAGAGATACAATTTATTTTCTTAATCTTTTACATTCTTTCTTTGTTTACGTTAGCGTTTTGAAATACATATAATAAAGGATCTGTAAAATACATATAAGTGCACATTACTCTCCTTTAAATATAATACTGTATAGTACTCATATTAACCGATACTGACTACAAAAGTACTTGGTATCGGTACTCGATACTACCGATACTGGGTGAAAAAATCCTTGGTATCGTATCGAAAGAAAATCCTTGGTATTGCCCACCACTACTGCCGGGTTAAGCAGTAGATCACCATGAACAAACGTAACCTATTGTCAAACAAGTTGATAAGGGTCTAAAAATTCAATACACTTCTGTTGATCTACAATAATATTTATTAAATGTTATATATTATAGCCTGCAGCCTTTGAATGAATTCTCGTGCACATAATGGATTGGGTCTTGTGTATTATGTGCCAACAGCCTCCCACTGAAGCACTCCGATGCCCTTTAAATGCATTGGGACCTAAAGACCTATCTAAGCCATACAAATCCTTCCTGGACAATGGAAATGCTTTCAGGGAGCTGAATAAACTACCATGAGTACCCCTTACTTTTGAAAAATACATTAATGTGGACAAGTTCGTCAGCATTGAGCACAGTGGCATAAGTCTTGTCACACAAAATTCAATCTGAACTAACTGGAAAGAGCACAGAAGAGGGAGAGAGCTACATCTTCTGAGATACGTGTTGCAGATAAGAAACGTCATCCACAACGCAAGGCCCTGGACAAGAGCACATGTATATATTTTTCAGAAAGTCTGATGAACATCTTCACAAGTTCATGACTCTTAAACCAGATGACAATATCAGGGTTATGGCCACAGACCTGCAAGAAACTGAATTATTGACCAGAAATGAGGGCGGTGACCTCAACGCACTAGATGCAAAGTATCATCTAGCAGCAGCTTGCTTGGCTGGACTCTAAAATCAACATCGTTCGCAATTTGACAACAACAAGACTCCTCTGACAGTCAGAAACAAGAAGAAAATCCAAGCCAGAGCCTTTGTAAAGCTCATCACCCATGTAGAAAATTGTGTGGAAGGTGGTCAATTCTACTACAAGTTTTCATCCCTGCGTGAACTGTATGAAAACCGCCTGCTCGATCTTGGTATCCACAAGGAAAGCAACAAGGTTCGCTTCAAGGAACAGATCCTGAAGTACTTTCCCTACGCCCAGGAGCAGAGCGAAGGGAAGAATGTAATACTGGTTTTTAACCAGAGAATGCAGGAAATGCTGAAGCAGGCTTTGAAGTGTGACTATGGCCAAGGCTGCCAAAATTGTTCCGGGTGATATATTCAATTCCAATGGGTTCAAATTTAATGCCTCATTTCCCTCTGAATATCAGCAGGACTCTGTTCCCACCAATCTCAAGACCTTGGTAACTATGATGCTGGTCAGAGCCGGCCTGCAGAATCAGAGCTCTGCTAACTCCCAGGCCAGACTCACTGTCTCACAGACCATCTTGTGTAACCCTTCTTGCCCGGGCAGCATTTATAAATGTTGATAGTCCTATCCGGGCGATCTGGCCAAAAAATGTTGTATGTGAACATACAGTAGGCCCATCTTTGTTAATTTAATAGCTAGAAAATTCAAACAAATCTCAAAATGTAGCCCTTACTTTTATCTGTAGAGTGGCATTCAGTAAAGCTCTCTAGGTCAACTGGTTCAGGTGTGATGACGATTTCCGTGGAGATAACTTTTGCTGCATATTTAGCTAGACGCGTCCGAATGCTTTACTGCGGCCCCGGCTACGGCGCACTACTGCACTTATCGCACCACCCGCAATTATTCCGGGAAGCGATTTGAGTGTTTGTATTGGTTTATTTTGCCATTATAATCATTATTATGTAATTTTCACTCAAAGTTGTTATTAGGTCATTCATATTATTACATATTATTGGGGATTTTCTTGATGTTATTGAGTTTTATTTATGTATACATTTTATGTGTCACTTTCACTCACTGATATGTAATTATTTGTTATATAATTATAAAGGTTTTACTGTAACTTTCTCTTATATATTTATCGCAATAAAGTTACTTATAAAGATATTTTTGTGTCTCTCTTGTACTTTTATTGTTACATATTTTTAGTGTCACTTTCACTGGACTATGATAATTGATAGTGTAATTTGCACTTGTATTTATTGTTAGGTAAGCTATATATAGATTTTTAGTTTCACTTTCACTTGTTCCTATTGTTATGAAGGCACTTACCATTACTGTTATTTGTGTCTCTTTCACTTTTACTAATTGTTTTATATTATATAGCCTACATTTTAGTGTCACTTTCACTTGTTCATATTGTTATGAAGGCACTTATTATTACTGTTATTTGTGTCTCTTTCACTTTTACTTATTGTTTTATATTATATAGCCTACATTTAGTGTCAATTTCACTATCATTGTCACAGGCACTTCAAAAGCTTTGTAGAGTGTGAAAGTCATTGAAGCACTGTCCAGCACACAGTGCCACTTCACACTCGAGGCATATCCATTTGGTTTTGGTAACTTTTTGGGATTTGCGGGTTGAGTGGGCACAGACATGGCACCTCCTCTGACTCCTGGCAGTACCACCTGGTTGTTTGGGAGGAAGGGGGGTGAGCTGGTGCTTCCTAAAGTAGTCTGCACATGCCACGCGGTCCAGCCGGCCTGTACTTCTTGGAACCGGGAGTCCTCAGTCGGTAGATGTTGTATGCGTTGAGGGCTGACATGTCGACCGTATGCAGAACACATTTTTTATACCACCTGCAGGATGTTCGCAGGGGCCGCAGGCAGTCGATGATTCCCATATGCATATCAAACTTATCAACAAGACGCATGTTGAGATTATAATCCATGACAGCAGCTGATTTGAGGATGGGATTTTTGGTCTCCCGCTCCACTTTCCCGGTGTCGACCATCTCGGCTTTGTGGCATGTGGTGAGAAGGTTCACTTTCCGCTGGTCATGCCAGTGGATAGAGAGGATGGGGCCACTTTTCTTGTGGAACACCTCCGTCTTCTTGGTCTTGGTTGGGTATACTGGCATGCCCTTCCTCTTGGCCTTGGCTGTGTCGACAGTTCCGGTCTTGCGGTCATGGAGGTAGGCCTACTTGGTGAGGATTGGCGACGTATAGTAATTATCAGTGTAGAGGATGTGGTTCTTGTGGAAGTGTTTCTCCATCATCTGCACGACAGCACTGCCAAATCCTATGTCGGGGTCAGTAACTACCTTGCCACCACTGCCGCTGTAGACCACAAAGTCCAGAACATATCCCATCTTGCAGTCGCAGAGGACAAAGAGCCTTATGCCGAAACGGTGTCTCTTCGACGGGATATATTGGCGGAAATGCAGCCTCCCCCGGAACAGGACCAGAGTCTCGTCGAGGCACATCTTCTGGTAAGGAATGAGGTAAGTGGTAAACCGATGGCGTATCAGGTCGTACAACTTCCTGATCTTCCAAAGCCGATCGGGAAGGTGGACTGCCATGTTGTTGGTCAGGTGCAGATAGGACAGAATATCAAAATATCTGTCCCTGGACATATATTTCCCGAATGCTGGGGTTGAGATGAGGTCGCCGGTTGTTGTTGTTGTTGTTGTTCCCCAGGTTGCCTGGCCGAACAGCCCCAAGGTCCTGAGCAAGGCTATAAACGAGCGCCCCCACGAAACCCTCCCTGCTTACCACTAATAAAGCCTGGGTGACCGAAGCCACTCTAAGGCAGGGAGCCGAGGAGGGCGCGGAAACGCCCGGGAAACCAAAGCTTCACCCAAAGCCCTGTGCCCCTCAGCAATTATGAAGGGAAAGTTGAGGGGCAAGGGAAAAAATGTGACGCTTTGGCTCCCAATCTGCCAACTTTTAGGTTGGCAGTAGGGAGGTCAATCCACGGAAAAGACTTGAGATCTAGAAGATATATAAGTAAAAGGAACAGTCAGAGTAAGCTATGGGTATGGCAGAGATCGCTCAGCTCTCACTCTGATAGACCAGCCCATCACCACATGATGTCGCCGGTTATCCAATAATCTGCCAGTGCATGTTTTCTGACTTGTGTCATCTGTTGATATGGGTATATATATCGGGTTCTTAATGAGACACACTGGATAGGGGTTCACATATATTGGGGGGAGTCTGGTTACACGCTTCTTGTCGTCAAGGGAGGTTTAGGAAGCCATGCCTTAATATCGGCTCGCCTGTAGATTATATATTTAGCTTACAATATTATTACCAATATTGTAACATCCTCTCTCTTTTGAGAAGATAGCTACCAGTGAAATTGGTATTATAAGAATAATTATATTTTGACATTTTGAGGTCCCCTAGGATTATTAAGTAATGCTTATTCTATTATGGCACATGAGCTAGAGTAATAATAGTACCAATTTGATTTATAAAATTGTACAGTACTATGATTTGTTAAGTTACTGGTACTGTACTGTATACAGTATGTTACCGGTACAGTAATTAGTGTTTTAGTACAGTATGGAATGTGATTAATTTTGTTAGAATATTAATCTATTAGTATGTAAATATGAGATATGAAGTAGATGAGGTATATTAGTCAAATCTATTGATATGGTATTACAAGACTAGGTGAGGTAGGTTAATTATTAGTTGATAATACTGTTCTACATGAGAATATCCACAAATAGTGAATATATATGATACAAAAATATATTGTATACCCTTGTGCCAACTAAACATAAAGAATTTATTTTATGAGATTATATGGGATTAGTAATTGTTGGTATATTAGTAAAGTTAGTACATTAGAACATTAATATTCAATGTTCTGAAAATGACAAAATGTTTCATGCAAAGTTCTTGGTTATATCATGCAGGATTAGTAAATTAGTAACAAAGGTTATATGATTGACTTAAATTTATAGATCCTGATACCCAGTACCGTACTCAAAATCATCCAATCTCTTTCCTTTCGCATTACAATTTCTTTGCATACCGATCTGCATTATAATATCCTTACACTCCCATTCACATTACAAAACCTGTATCATTCAGACTGTAATGTTAGGTTACTCCTCATTCAGTGGCTTCAGTCGTATTCTCACTCACATACTCCATTTAGATAATCTTTCTCATCCTGTAACATTCTCATCCAGCATTTACATTTCTGCCAGTGCCTCATCTCATACCAGTATTGGACTGTTAGTCAGACATGCAATCAGTCATACCGGTACTGTACTCTTACCTGGTCATGTCAAACTCTCGGTACCTGGTAGGCAATCAGTCATACCGGTACTGTACTCTTACCTGGTCATGTCAAACTCTCGGTACCTGGTAGGTAATACATTCCTATTCCGTCTCACGCTCGTCCTGTTCTCATGTGTAGTGACAGGTTCATCAAGTCTACCGTGTATGTCTCTCACATGTCTGTTGTTTGTGTAGACTGGAACACATATGTCTGTATAATTCCTATCTGTAGATCTAATGATTGTGGTGTTGTCTGTATTAGTGACTTTTCCATTATTTCTTATGTCAGCGTTTTCACTTGTCATCCGTAAATGACCTCTATTTCGTCTTATCGCTCCATTTTCTGTCTCCACTTCATACGATCGCTCGTCTAATCTCCTGGTTACAACTCCTCGTTCCCACTTCTTCTTGCCTAGTGATGTTGGCTTGATTCGCACCACGTCACCTTCAACCAATGGTTCCAAAACTCTCGAACCTTTGTCGTAGTACTTCTTGCTTTTGAGATCTTTTAGCATCTTCTTCCGCTTCACTCGCTCCAACATAATTCCTTTCGGCTCCAACAACTTGCTAGTAGTCGGCAGTAACGTCCTCGTACGTCGACCAAAGTTGAGTTGCGCTGGACTCTCTTCCAAATCTTGCATAGGCGTATTTCTGTAGTCTAGAATCGCCAAAAACGGATCTTCACCACTCTCGACAGCTTTCTTGATTAGTTTCTTCGCCGTCTTGACCGCTGATTCTGCTTTACCATTAGACTGGGGATGATGTGGGCTGCTCGTTCGATGTTCAAAGTCATACTTCTCCGCGAATTCTTGAAATTCTTCACTGCTGAACTGCGGACCATTGTCACTAACTAGTACATTTGGCAGTCCATATCTTGCAAAGTGCGCCTTCAACTTCCTGATAACAGCGCTTGACTTAGTGTTTTCCAGGTAGTCAACTTCCCAGAAATTACTGAAATAGTCCACTGTAACAAGATAGTTGTGACTCTTGATTGTCATAAGGTCTACACCTACTTTCTCCCATGGTCGGCTGGTTTGCTCATGAGTCATCAGAGGTTCTTTTTGTTGAGCTGTAGAGTATGTGTTACAAATTTCACACTCTGAAATGAATTGCTTCATCTCTGCATTCATTCCTGGCCAAAACAAACATTCTTTTGCGCGTCGTAGACAACCTTCAACTCCCATATGTGACGAATGTATAGCGGACTTCATCTTCTGACGTAGACTGGTAGGAATTACAACACGTTCTCCCTTGAAGATCAATCCATCTTGAAATGACAGTTCTGCTCGTACATTAAAGTATGGTTTTAGTATGGTCTCTACTTCACTCTTGTCTTCTGGCCATCCTTTGAGAATTATCTCCTTCAATAGTTGCAATGCTTCATCTTCCTCAGTTGCTCGACGGATTTCTTGCAATCGTTCACTTCGGATGGGTACGTAGTCTGTCATGTTGATCTGTTCAAACACCTCTTCCTGCATATCTCTTGTGTTTTGCAGATAAGCTCTTGATAGAGTGTTGGCTAGATACATTTCTTTGCCCTTCTTGTGAACAATCTCGACATCATACTGTAGTATCCTCATCAACATCCCTTGCAGTCGTCTTGGTACACTTGACAACGGCTTATTTTGGATAGCTTCTAGAGGTTTATGGTCGCTCTGGATTGTCGTCTTCCTCCCAAAACAATACTGATGAAACTTGTTCAGTGCAAAGACGATTGCCAAAGTCTCCTTCTCTATCTGCGCATATCGTTTCTCCGTGTCAGTCAGTGCTCGACTTGCAAATGCGATTGGTTTACCCTCTTGAAGTAACGCTGCTCCTAAACCTTTTTGAGATGCATCACATTGAATCTCCAACTTTGCTCTGGGTTGTAGTACTGTAAGATGGGTGTTTGGGTCATCATCTTCTTGATCCTCTTGAACGCCTCATCGTGTTCTCTTGTCCACTTCCACTCGGTGTCCTTATGGGTCAGCTTCCTCATAGGCTCCATGACATCCGATAGACTGGGTACAAATTTACTCAAGTAGTTCACCATTCCAGACAGTCGTCGTACTGCAGTCACATCCTCTGGTGCTTGCATCTTCACGATTGCTTCAATCTTCTTTGGGTCAGCCATCAGACCATCCCGCGAGATCTTGTGACCTAGAAATGTGATTTCTGTACTACCAAGCTCAGTCTTTGCTCTGTTCAGCCTCAGACCCTTTGCTCAGCATCTGTCCAGTAGGTTTCTCAGCTTTGAGTCATGATCCCTTGCAGCTTCTTCATCAGTGTCACCAACTCCAAAGACCAAAATGTCATCAGCAACACAAATTACGCCTTGTAGATCATCCAGAACCAGTTGTAGCTTCTTCTGAAAAATTTCGCTGCTTACAGCCTGACGAAAAGGAAGTCTGTTCCACCTGTTTCTCCCATACGGTGTTTGAAATGTTGTCAGCTTGCGTGATTCTTCATCCAACACACAGTGCCAGTAGCCATTCTTGAGGTCAAGCTTGGAGAAAACTTTGGCTTTTGCAAGGTCAGGCAGAATGTCGTCGATTACCAGTAGAGGGTGCATCTCTCTTATGAGTGCTTTGTTCAGAGCTTGAGGGTCAATGCAAATTCTCAGATCCCCCGACTTCTTGGTTCCTGCTACCATTCGACTTACCCATTCTGTAGGCTCGTCAACCTTAGTAATGACATTTTCCTGCTCCAACTGCTCCAGTTTTTCTTTAACCTTCGACTTGATGCTCAATGGTACTCTACATGAAGGAATTGCAATAGGTTTCACCGACTCATCCACTGTTAGATGAACATTTCCTGGTATCTTGCCAACTTCATCAGCAAATACGTCTTCGTAGTCTGTTAGGATGTCATTCATTGCACAGATGTTTTCATAGTTAACTGTGATGAATCCCATCTTCTCAGACGCTCGCTTACCAAGAATTGGTGTAACAACCTGTTTTACAACAACAAACTCAACAGAATAGTACCTTTGTGGTTGCTTGCAGTTGCGGACATCAATCCTACACTTTCCCAACGGCTGAATTGTAGTAGAGTTCCACATTTGAAGAGTTGACTCACACGGCTGTAGCTCTGCGTCCGGTACCAGATGACTTGGAATGGCATTCATGTAAAGTCAGTGAAAATAGGCTAGCCTAAAACAGACCTCGGATGCGGAAATACCCTGAGCCGAACAGGCCAAGTGGGATATCTCTATTGGTCTAACTGGTAAGGTGCCTGCCTTACACCCAAGGGTCGAGAGTTCGTGCCCCCACCAGGGCATGATATTTTCGTGAGGCTATTTCCGCATTTAACGAAGTTTAGGTGTGCTGGTTAAATTGTTCAGATGGTTGAGAGTATGATCGGAGCTCCATAAATCCTCTTTCGGGTATGGTGTAAAAACCGATCCCCACAGGGCAAGGAAGAGGATAGGAGAGAGCAGGGAGTGTTGTGAGACTCGATTGGGTTGGGTTGTGGAGTTGCCAGCCGCCCAAGCGAGTTGCCAACTGGGCAGTTTGTAGGTGCGTGTAGCATCGCTCAGTGAAGTTGACTCACCATTCCCGTTCATCTCTCTGACGGACTCTCGGTCGATTCGGCTCAAGCTTGTTCCTCTCAGTTCGTTCCTCTCTGTTCGGAGCTTTCGCTTCCCGGAAGGTGAAGTAGTGTAAAGTCAGTGAAAATGGGCTAGCCTAAAACAGACCTCGGATGCGGAAATACCCTGAGCCGAACAGGCCAAGTGGGATATCTCTATTGGTCTAACTGGTAAGGTGCCTGCCTTACACCCAAGGGTCGAGAGTTCGTGCCCCCACCAGGGCATGATATTTTCGTGAGGCTATTTCCGCATTTAACGAAGTTTAGGTGTGCTGGTTAAATTGTTCAGATGGTTGAGAGTATGATCGGAGCTCCATAAATCCTCTTTCGGGTATGGTGTAAAAACCGATCCCCACATTCACACTTGCCCCGCTGTCGATCTGGAACTTCACTTTATTACCGTTGACCATGAGATTAGCCATTATGTGTTTTCCTCTGGATCCGGTCGATACTTTCATGATGTATTCCCGTCCTCTTGAGTTATCTTCTGAGTCGTCGCTTTCTTCTGTGACTCCATCTTCTACCGCATGGACTCTGCGCGATGTCTTCTTTTTGCCTCCTGTCGCTGCGCTTCTTGGTGCTCCGCCGGTCGCTGCATTACTTGGACATTTCTTGGCATAGTGTCCCGTTTTCTTGCATTTATGACATTTGGCATCAGTTAGTTGCAGGACAGTTCTTCTTACCCCAATAATGTGCTAAACCACACCAGTCGCACTGCGTGAGGTTAGGCTTAGTCTTTGTTGTTTGTGGATTACTCTTCTTCTTGGGTTTTGCACTGAGTTTGTGTAAAGACTCCTGCGTGTCACTTCGAAATGCTGTCATTGATCTCCTTGAAGTTTCATGGGCAGTACACATCTTAAGTACAACATCTAGAGTTAGGCTATCCTCCCTAAAGAATTTTTCCCGAAGTGTATCCTCTTGGCAACCAAATTTTTTTTTATCCCTCAGAAGTTCATCTTGAAGTTCTCCATATCCACAGTGTCTTACCAAAGTCTTCAGCCTAGTGATAAAAGATTCCAAGGATTCATCTTTCCTTTGCATGCTATCATGAAAGTTGTACCTCGCCATCAGCTGCTCATCTCTTGGTGAAAAATGCTTGTCAAATTTCCCAATTAATGTTGCATAAGTCAGGGCAGATTCATCTTCTATGCCAAAAGATTCGTAGATATCTAGCAGAATGTCACCTCCAGTCAACAATTTCGCTATTTTAATATCATCACTCTTACCCTTCAGACCGTTGCCGATGATGTAAAGATCGAGTTTCTTCTTGTAACGCCTCCACGCCACTGCTTGCTCAATCTCAGACTTGCAGACGAATAAAGGCTGTGAAGTAGATGCCATGACGTCACTCATATCTTTCGACTTTTTAAGGTTAAATCCAAGGATAACTCACTATTTCAGCTGTAGAACTTAGTCAGCAGTACTTCATTCACACGTACACTGCTTACCCAGCTGCCACCATGTTGATATGGGTATATATATCGGGTTCTTAATGAGACCCACTGGATAGGGGTTCACATATATTGGGGGGAGTCTGGTTACACGCTTCTTGTCGTCAAGGGAGGTTTAGGAAGCCATGCCTTAATATCGGCTCGCCTGTAGATTATATATTTAGCTTACAATATTATTACCAATATTGTAACATCATCAACATAGTAAGTGCTAGAAAAATATATAGTTCTGGCACAGTGACAGATCACCATGCCACCATCTTGGCACTTGTTTTCCTGCCTAGAAAGTTTGCACAGATGCTGTGATGGTTGTTGGTTTCCTCCACCAGGTACTCCATGACCTCGTTGTCATAAAACCAACAACATTTTTCACTAGGGGTTGCATCTGGGCCACAGGGATATGCTGCCGTCACCCCTGAGCCAACCTGCTCCTCGTCAAAATTAGGCGCATCTAGCTGAAAATCTGCCCCATCAGTCCAGACAAACAACTCTGATGAAGGCCTTTCCTGACGCCCACAGCTACGCCCACGGCCACCGGCATCGGCGTCAACAGGCTGAGCCGCACGCCCACGACTGCCTTGGCCTCGCCCTCGAACTCGCCGTATCGGTATCTCCTCCTCTTCCACTTCCTCCTGCTCCTCAGGTGATGTCGGGTCATCTGGGGCAATGTCAGGGTCGTCCATCTCGTCTTCGGGGGTTACTTCCGGCGAAGAAGTTACCGGGCGTCGGCGGCGTGGGTGGTCGGAAGCTGCGAGGGGTGGAACAATGGCCTGCTCGGTCTCAGGAGTTGGACTCCTTTTGCGGTGAGCTGTGGATTTCTCCACTCCAAATAACGCTCGCCGATGTGATGAGGGCTGTGGTACACTGTGGGAGGACAATGCCGCACCACTAGTACCACTTGTAGAGGCCCTTTCCTCATCCTGAGGGAGAGATTAAAATTGAGGGCTGTGGGTGACCCGCACGACGTCCTGGGTCAAGGCAATGAGACAAAAGAGTGCAGGTAGTGACTAGAGCAAGGGCGGCTTCATTGTCACTTCCACACTTATGTTGCTTTCCCTTATTTCTTCTGCCGCCCTGCGTGCTTTCTTGGCCGCACTTTTCACTAAAGTTGTTTTATAAAAGTATTTGCCCACTTTCAAGGGCATACGAGCAGCCAAGGGGGAAGGTTTCGGGGTAGGCCTAGGCTCAAGTACACTTTGAATTTCAGTTTCACCTTCCTTGAACACTTCAACATAAGGGTCCTCACTACTGTCTTTTAATCCATACAAATCCACTGCATTATCACCCTTAAAGCCTTCGAATTCAATTTCACTTACATCTTTTAGAGCGTCAATTTCGCTTTCACCACTACTTTCTTCAAAAGAACTTTCACTTTCTATGGCCAAAAGTTCTCTTTCAATGACACTGTCACTCAACAAAAGCTTCACTCTCTTTCGGTCAGGCGGTTTTTTCTCACTCGCAGTAGGCGTCGACGTAGCTAGCGGGGTAGCAGTGGGGGCCGCAGGATGTTGCACAGAATCGGACGCGTCGGAAGACATATTTTCGCTATAACTCGCTATGGCGGACAAGTATGGACTGATAAGCGATGTAGTTGAGGCTTGGTGGGGCTACGATCGACCATGTAAACATAATTTTCACCGCGCGGCTTTCAAAGCACGCTTTAAAGCATACGGATTTTAAAATGCTGCCCGGGCTCCGGGCCTTCGCAAGGTGCGTCATTTTAAAATGCTGCCCGGGCTGGAAGGGTTAATTGTAAGAAGATGTGCCCCAACTAACAAATCTCAACATTCATTGGAGTTGTTATGCCCTGTTTTTCTTCAGGATTAACTTGGGTAATGTGAGTTCTAACTGACTGGGTATAGAAGGCTGCATGCACAAAACAAGGTATGAGGAATAGAGAACACAAAATAAACACACGGTAACAAGACACACGATCACGTTTATTGATATACACACTTCTGTAGTTTTTCTTGATGATGATTAATAGGAAGCATAAGAAGGTATGAACACTCGTACAAGACAAATGATAGAATTGAACAACTAGCATTAAGTGGATCTGGATGGAGCCTAGTCTCCCACTTCCAACGTTCAGGTATTAATCTTCTGATCACTGGCTTTGTTCGCAAGTTTATATACTGGAGACCATCAATGTTACTTATAGATTCAAATTCGCTGTTATATTTATTACTGGTAGCTCTGGTGCACAAGTAGTAGTTCACAGACTAGATTAGACACGCGTATTTTAGAGCACGGGAATTCTAGTAACCTCAGGGGGTACTGATCTAAGTTTTATATTCTTATAGCAGCAACACGTAGAACGCAAATCAGTGGGTGAACATTAGATATCACTAGGGTTTCACTTCTATGTAATAATATCTGGATATATGGGTAATTACGAGAGTTAATATCGCCTGTTAATTAATAAACACTGATACGCTTAGCACTTCCTAATGGAATGGTTATATATGAATTATACTGGGGCAAAGATATAGCCACTTCATAGAAATATTAATAAGTGAGTCTCTAAATAGCACTGTAACACTGTAGTACTGATAGAGTGAATCTTGGGTAGTTTTTTTTTTTTTTTTTTTTAAGAGACAATGAACGGAGGAAGGAAAAACACAGATAAAACAAAAAGGTCCATGTGCCTAAAGGCATCCTCCATTCATAAAATATTTGTAACAACTGGATTTAAACATTTGTAGATTGTAAGTTTGTGGAAAGCAATTCGAGGGAAGTGAATTCCAAAGAGTAGTAGTTCTAGGGATAAATGAATTTTGTTAAGCAGAAGTTCTGCATTGTGGAGGAGAAAGTGTAAATTCATGGGCGCTCTCAGCTGCCCTAGTTCTACGGGGAAAGATGTGGAGAGGCGGCACAATTGAAGCAAGTTCCTCGGAACAATTGCTGTGAAAATATCTGTAGAATAATGCAAGGGATGCAACGTTTCTTCGTATGGATAATGTAGGAAGGTCCTGTGTGATTACAGGGTTATTGATTAATCTAATAGCTTTATTTTGAATTTTGTCCAACTGCCTCAATGCAACCACTCCACTTCCACTCCACAGAGGTGAACAGTAATCCATCTGAGAACGCACATGACTTTTATATATTACGGCCAACTGCTCGTCAGTGAAGAATTCTCGAACTCTGTACAGTAGTCCCAGTTTTTTAGAGGCATTCTTAGCAATGATTCTAACATAATGTGTCCAGCTCAAGTTAGTAGTTAATATTACACCGAGAATGTCAATACTAGGGGAAGTGGGAATATTTACATCATTAAAAAATATATGGGAGTCAGTGAGATTCTGTCGGTTAGAAAATTGAATGTACTTGGTTTTCTGTGCATTAAAGGAAACTAGATTCTTTTGTCCCCATTCTTCAATTCTAGAAAGGTCCTGGTTCAGAGAAATTGCAGTGCTTATTTTTGAATTTATAAGATCGGGTTGGGTGAAAGAATTGGTAAATGTGAAGGAACTGTGGAGTGTTGAGTCATCTGCGTAGGAATGTATTGGATTATGAGTGGTAGATATGAGATCATTGATATAAATGAGGAACAGAGTTGGGGCCAAAACTGATCCCTGGGGAACACCAGCATTTATTGAGTGAAATTGAGAATAAAGGCCATCTACCATTACACATATTTTTCTGTTATGAAGATAAAAAGAAATTAGTGGAACTAATGATGCAAGGCCGTAGTGTGACATCTTCGACAATAAGGATTGATGCCAGACTCTATCAAATGCCTTTGATATATCCAGTGCTATTGTATGTGTTTCACCATGTTGGTCTGTAGCTTGGTTGATTTGATGCGTAAGAAGGCAAGAATGTCTGCAGTTGATCGACATCGTCTAAAACCATATTGCCTATCACTGATTAATTTATTATTCTCAAGATGCTTAATTATGTGATTATTTAATATAATTTCAAAGACTTTACCAAGAGTGGAAGTTATAGCTATTGGTCTGTAGTTTGATGGATCTGAAGAGGCACCTTTTTTAGGAACTGGATGGATGTTTGCTTCTTTCCAGGGTACTGGGAAGCATGAGGTATGAGTACATAGACGGAAAATTTTTGCCAATACAGGAGCGAGCACCAAGGAGCAATTCTTAAGTACTATTGGAGGAATTTCATCTGGACCAGGAGCCTTATCTACTGAGAGATTCTGCAAAATAGTTTTGACATGTCTGGTGTGGATCTTAAGTGAGGGAATTTCAGGCGAATTAAAATTAAGTACAGGGACATCTTGATTTATTTCATCTAAGGTTGAGTTGGTGGAGAAAATATCCGCAAGAAGGTTAGCTTTACCTCGTGGGTCACTTACAAGATTGCCAGTCGGAGATTTTAATGGTGGAATGGATGAAGCAGGTGTGAAGTTGGATTTGAATGAGTTAAGAGTAGACCAAAATATTTTGTTATCATTTGGATTATTTAGAAGTTTATTTGCCTGCTTGTGGAGAAAGTTTGATTTAGTTAGGTTTAATACAGTTTTGGAATGATTTCTGATGTTTCTAAAGTAATTAAAGGCTTCATGTGTTTTTGATCTTGTGTATGCATTGTAGGCTATTGCTTTTTGTTCAGTTACTCTAGCACAATTATGGTCAAACCATTTAGGTGAATTAGATCTTTTAATGTACTTTTGATGAGGAATAAAAGTTTCCATTCCAATTTTTACAAAATCTTGTATGTGGCTCAAGGTGGAGTGTGCATCATTAGAAAAGAAAGAGGTCCAGGGAATATCAATAAGAAACCTTGAAGACCCTCCCAGTCTGCCCTATCGTAATGCCATTTAGTCACCAAAACAGGTTCAGAGTGGGAAGGTGTGGTAGGTGATAGACAGGTGGCCTGTATCAGACAGTGATCAGAAGATCCAAGCGGGACCTCACTGTAACATCATAATTTTCTGAATTGGTTGTTAAAAATAAGTCCAGTAGGTGGGAATTATGATTAGGATTATCTGGTACACGGGTGGGTTGGTTGACTAGTTGAGTGAGATTAAATGAGTCTGCAAATAGCTCACATTCAAGACCAGCATCATCAGTCCTGGCTGAATGAGTGAGCCATTCAACATTATGGACATTAAAATCACCCAACACAGTGATTTCAGAAGAAGCATTTAAGTTGAGGACACTGAGTTGTGAGGACAGAGAATCAAAAAGACTTTGCTCTGGAGGAGTATTTGGGGAACGGTAGATGCAACATATGTATTTAAATTTACCAGCAGAAATTAATTTGTATATAGAATAATCAAAATAGGGACAATTGAAACTAGTAACCTCCTCCAGGGCAATTTCAGATTTTGCGAAGCAACATACACCTCCTTTAGGTCTGAAATTTTGGAGCAGTTGATAACCTGGAAAATTAAATCTAGACGTGTCAGATGCGAATGTTACTTGAGTCTCTGTCAAAAAAAGGAGAGTAGGGGATTCTGCTTGAAGAAATTGGTGTACAGAATTGATGTTAGAGTGAAGTCCCCTTATATTGCTAAAGAAAAAGCTGCACCGACGAGCAGCTTTGGGACGTTGCAATGCTCTTGACACAGTCGCATGATGACGACCGGGAGGGCCCTGTGTCAATGACCCAACCCTGCCGGGGGTGGATATCCGAGGGACCACCAGGTTTGCTCTTAACAATTGTACTGCCATATTTATTGGGTAAGGTGTATGGTGTTACATGTATGATATGTAGTGGGAAGAGTAGTGTTTTATGGATAGAGGATAGCGATGTAGGGTAATGTCGTGAAGTTGGATGTGTATGTTATATAAAGAGGGTTTTCCTGATACCCCTGATGTGTGAGGCAGAAAGATGTGTATCCAGCTACCAAGGCCTGGGAGAGAAAATGGAGTTCAGGCTATTCCCTGAGTCTCCCGAAACCTTGGCGGTAGTACATCCCTGGGCGGGGCTGCCTACCCCTACTACCTACCTATTTGATTGGTCTGGTCCTGGTTATCTTGCGTCCGTGATGTTGGGGGCTAACGACTGGTTCTGCGGCCGTCCAGGAGGTCCATATGTAGGAAGTTCTCAAGACGGATCTCTTGGCGATCATTGCTGGCTACACGCTTATATACCCACTGGTTTGTGAAGGTTATAAGGTGCATGTAGATTTCTTGTACGTGGACAGATGCTTCTATCTCAATCTGCCACGGAGTCTGCCGGCTCTGGAACTCAGTTCTCAGGAACAACACAAGGGCAGAGCTAGAGGTCAACTTAAGGGGCCAGCCACTGGTTGGTGTCTATCTTTCAACTGATTTTACTGGGGGCTGGAGCTTGATTTATAGGTGTGGTTTTGGACCCTGTCGGCCATAGGGATCTCGAGTTTTGATGGACTTATTTGAGCTCTCAATTGATACGGGAACTAGGTCAGGGGGTGATTACTGTTGTGGCACATGGCTGTATGGAGCCTTCATACTGTAATATAACTGAGCCTTAGTAAGAGGTACTATTTTGGCTATACTGGAAGTATTTAGGGGAGAAAGACCGGATCTACTTTGCGAGGAGGTTTGGGACAGCTGTGCTAGGAGCGTCTCTCTTAAATTGCTCAGTCTTCCTTCTAGGGTATAGCTGAGGTGCTAATTTGGTTATCGGAGTATGCAAGGAAGCTTAATGGTTTATTGTGGGTTAATAGAGGTTAGTAAGGGTGTTAGTCATACATGGTTAGTTCATTGATAGGAAGAATTCCTGTGCTACCTGGCAATGACCCGGAAGTCAAAACAGGGGTCAGGTATACCTCCGCAGGGGTAGGGGTCTCCCTCCTCGGGTGGGTGAAAGGGGGAGGTGTGCGTCCCTTCTCTGTGATGGTCGTCGGGGCGGCTGTGGCAGGGGGCTTGCCATATCACAAGGGTTTGTAGTAACCCTCTGTTTATGAGACAGATGTGGGTGTTCGTAATACCAAAACCGAAGGTGCCTTGATCAGCTGGTTTACTTGGTTAGGTTGTTAATTGCATGGGTGGTTGGATGTGGTGGAGACTGGGTTGCTAACTCTGCCACATTGATCTGGAAGTATGGCAATAGAAGTTAGTCACTGGTGAGGCGGCTAGCCTCGCACGGACGATCATTTGGTACAGGGTTGTGAATGGGTTGTGAGGGAATAGATGGCATGCAAAGGGTTAGTAAAGTTCTAATGGTGTTCCTTCCTACTGGGGGAAGGTAGGCTGGATAGGAGTATATATACAAAAGGTTTGAGAATGTTAGTAACGGAAAAGTTAAGGATATTCAGGGGGTATGCTGGAGAGGCTAGGTCGGAAGGGAGTTGAGGAGTGTGGGGGGTTAACGAGAGGGAGAGGGTTAAGGGGGGTTACGTGGAAGTTTGACCCTAAGGTCTCTGGGCGTAGGGGTGGCATTAGGCTACAGTTGGTATCGTAACCTGGGGGTTAATGACAGGGAAGGTACGTTAGCCAAACGCTACTGGGGGATGAGCAATATGTGGTGGTATATGAGTTTGGAAATGATAGAATCATGTGGACTGTGGGCTGTGGGGAAGAGGAGGTTTACTGTAGGTGTGTGCTTGACTGGATAAAAGTAGAGAAAAACATGGTGTATTATTACTCATCAATACGATGGTTATGGACACTGTTACTCTGACACTATTTCTTGCTGATTCTAGTTGTTCCTGGGAACTGCGTTTTCTATGACATATATCAAAGAAAGCGGCAGTTCGTAGGGGTAGCTTCGGTATTGTCTCGTGGTGGAAAGGCGTCGAGACAATGGTAACAGAGGGTGGTGTATACAATATCTGGTTGGGGTAAGATTTAGAGGTACTGCATGGTGGCTAACATCTGCAGTCATTTTTGTCTAGGTCTTACAGGAATAATGGTTATACATACACTGGTGTACCCGTGGGTATCATAGTTTCTTATCAATTATGACATGGGGTTTTAACAGATTACTTCTCGAATGGAAGAACATACATAGATTTATGGGGGCGGTTGGTCTTCAGAACTTAGTCTGGCAAGACAAGGTATTTTAGGGGGTTAACATTTTACTTCTCGGATGGAAGAACATACATAGATTTATGGGGGCGGTTGGTCTTCAGAAACTTAGTCTGGCAAGACAGGGGCTTAACATATTACTTCTTGGATGGAAAAACATACATAGATTTAGGCCTGTCTGAACTGGTTGGCATTGGATCAACCGAGGGACAGGGCATGGGTGTATTAAATTAAGGTGTATTCATGTTCATCATCATGTAGGTAGAGGTGTAGGACACGAGGGGTAGTGTATACACGAGGTGGGGGAAGGGTCAGTGGTTAGAAGGGATAGGCAGGTGTGGTTTGGAGCTGCTTAGCCCTGCGGGCTTCGGCCTGTCTTAACTGGTTGGCTTGGTCACCTGGTCCTTTCGTTCTGTGGGCCTTTCCTTCGGGTGTTTCTGTTCCCGTTTCCTGGTGGTGTTCGCTCGTGGCTTCCGTGGTGGGCTTCTCGTTCTGGGGCATTTTACTTCCCTCTCCTTCGTTGTAGGCTCGTCCTCGAGCCTCAAGGGTGAAGTAAAAAGAAGCATAGTCATGGTGGGTCATTTTGAGGGTATTTAGAAGGTCCCACCAAGCAAGAGAGCGAGGGTCAGTTTTCTTTTGCAGGTCTATGTAGACCTGTAGGAATGTGTCCTTGGTGTTGTGGAGGGCGGTTGCCCGGGCTTGATGTGGGCGCTGTAGACGGGCTAAGCGTCCTGTGGACGTTTTTACTTTAACCTTTCTTATGAACGGTGTGTATTCTTCCCCCGTGGGGGTAGGGACGGGGGCGACGAATGGTGTGGATTTGTTCATGGTGGAGGTCATGTATCGAGTGATGTGTGTGGGACTGACAGGAGGCCTCTTCAGTGTGGTGAAGGGGTTAATAACTGAAGGGGAGGGACTAACGCATGAAAACGGAGCTGGGGGTGAAGGGGGGATATGAGTCTGGGGTTTTGGGGGTTTTCTTGGGTGGTGTTGCAGGCTGGGAAAATATATGGGGGCAATGTGCAATATTGGTTTAGGTAAGGTGCGTGATGGAGGTGTGTGAGAAAGAGGGGGTGTGTGTGTTGTGTGGCTTGGGTCTTTAGTGTAAGAACGGGGTGTTGTTTTTACATAACTGTCTTCAAATCTGATGGGTCTGTTGATGATTCTACCTTTGGAGATTCTGGTGGGAAGGTAGATGTTTGTAGTGGGACTTGAGTCGCTCGACGATGTTTTATATTGAGGGGAAGAACGCTTTACAGGTGGAGGGAATTTAGTGGGGGTGAGGTAAGAGGTTATTTGAGAGGTAGATGCGTGTGGAGGTTTTTGTCGAGTGAGGGTGGTAGGCGGAATGGGAGAGGATTGGGTAGGGGTATGTATGGGGATTCTCTCAGGGGCGACTTTGTGGGGGGATTCAAGTGGGGGTGTGGAGGTCGGGTACGTCAGTTTGGAGGGGCTTTGGTTAGGAGTTAGTTGTGTGTTAGACGTGGTGTGTGAGGAGGGGTTGGTCGTTGGCATAGGGTACTTTTTAGGGTTGGTTGGTTGGGGGTTTGATGAGATGATGAGGTTGGTTAATGCGTGGGTGGGGTCGCAGGGATAGGGGAGGGGAAAGGGGGGGATGGGGGGGGGGGGCTAGACGGGTGGGTAGGGAGTGGAGGTTTAATTGGGAGGGTTGGAGGTAGGAACATGTGTTGGGTGTGTTCTTTGGTGGGGTTGGTGATTTGATGGTGGTGGAAATAGGCGGTTTTGTGGGAGTTTGGTGGGGGTAGATCTAGCAGGTCATTCGGGGTGATGAGGTGGGGGTTGAGAGGGGATGAGGTTGAAGGGGAAGGTATGTTCTTTCGTGGGAGGGTGGGGGTGGTTATTTTTGGAATATAGTTAGAGGGGTTATGGTGTTTACTTGTGATTATTCGTCTTCTTTCCCTTTGTGGAGGAGAATTCGACGAAGAAGAAGAGGAGGAGGAGGATAGTGGTCTGGCAGCCCTACAGAACTTGGTTAGCAGGGTGTGTTTTCTGGAGGTTTTAAAAGATTTTAGTCGTGGGCATAAGTTGTAGCGTGAGGTTACTGAGGTAGATTGTGTGGTGTGGTTGGGTGTGTACTTGGTTTTAGGTGGGGGTGGTGGTTTTCTTACTGTGGTGCCTGGTGGAGGTACGTCAGGGCTAGACGGGAGGGTTTCCGTTGTGGTCGGGGTTGTGGGTGGAGGTTTTCGTACTTGGATAAGTTGGGGAGATACTTGACTATCAGAAGTGAAGGAATGGGTCATGGTGGAGGAAGGTGTGATAGTGGGGGCTTGGGGTTTGTGGAGGTTAGTTTGGGGGGTATGTTGAGGAATGATCGGCCGGTTCGGTGCTGGAGGGTTTAGGCCCTTAGGGGTTTGTAGGGGAACATTCATAGCCTGAGTGGAAGGGGTAGTAGGGGTGTTCAATTCAGGGTCGGACGTGTGGGGTGGGGTAATGTCTTGTGGTTTTAGAGGTTTCAAAACTCGGACGAATCTAGTTCGGAACGTGCGAGTCACGCCGTGATAATCAATGGTGACTTGATAGGCATTTGGGACTTGTATGATGGTGTAGGGGCCAACATAGCGAGGGCCTAATTTGTTGGTGACAGGGAGGTTGGCTACCATTACGGTGTCATGGATGGCGAAAGGGTTTTTATCATCGGGGTTATCAGTTTTGGTGTCTTGACAGGTTTGGGCGGTATGGAGGGTGTTTTGCAGATGTTGCAATGGGTCAATTATGGAGGTGTTGGAGGGGAGGTGAGCGTGATGGTGGAACGGCAGTAACAGGGGGGGTACGCCGTAAACACGTTCATGAGGGGAAATACCGTCTTCTCGGGGACAGGTGTTCATGCCCCATTGTATCATCTTTATCTGTGATGGCCAGTCTGAGGTGTTAAGAGCAATCATTTTGGTACGTAACTGGTTGTTGATGGTGCGATGGCTGCGTTCGCATATAGCATTTCCTTGAGGCCAGTACGGGGATGAGTGTTTGATCTTAATACCGCATTGTTGGGTGAACTGGTGCCAAACGTGTCCACTAAATTCGGGGCATTGTCGGATAGAAGAGCAAGGGGAAGGCCGAATATAGGGAACACTTCTGTGGCAAGCAGTGTGGTGACGGTGGTGGGTGTGTGGTCTTTAACTGGGCAGGCTATTAAAATTTTTGAATATACGTCAACAAATGTGACGATATAGCGGTTGCCAGCGTAAGAAGGAAACGGACCCATGATGTTGAGGGATAGGACTTGGAACGGTTTGTTGGCAGAAATGGTACCAGCTGGGCCTGGGGTGCGTGATCTATCCTTCCCCAATAAACAAGGTTTGCAGGATTCTGTCACGCGTTGTGCAATCTTGGAGGGGTTGGGGGTCCAGTATTGATCCGCGAAGATTTTTAATATCTTCTTTTGTCCAAGGTGTATGCCGTTTCCCTCGTGGATGGCTATCATGTAGTCGTGGGCAATGGTGGGGTCTAGGACTATGTGACCTGAGTCTGTGGCAAGTTGATCTCCCCAGCGAGTCAGTTTCCTGAAGACATTTAACGGTATCCAGGGTGGTCTGATTCTTGTTTCCCAAGATTGAATTAGTGAGGGGGCGGGGGGGGAATTATGTTGGTGGATGGGGGTAGATAAGAGCTCAGTATTTTTTAAGGCGGCTAGGTTGGTGGGGGGGTCTTTCGGTACTGGCAAACGTGACAGGGCGTCTGCATTGGTGTGAAGTTTACCTGGACGATACTGTATTGTAAAATCGTAGTCCTCTAGTGTCTCCCTCCAGCGTACCAAGATGGCTGAGTTGGTTTCGCACTTACGCAACCATTGCAAAGATTGATGGTCGGTTATTATATCGAATTTTGCGCCCAACACAAATGACCTGAAGTGGTTGAGTGCCCAAATGATCCCTAAGCACTCTCTCTTGGTGGCTGCATAATTCTGTTGTGCTTGGTTGAGTGTGGAGCTGGCATACGCTATCACATGTTCCTCTCCGTCTCTTACTTGAGCTAAAACTGCACCAATGGCGTACAGAGATACGTCGGTATAAAGACGGAAATGTTTATGGTAATCAGGGAAAGCGACAATAGGGGCTTGGATTAGCTTTTGCTTCAAAGTGTTAAAAGCGAGGTCTCTTTCAGGTGTCCAGGTGAATGTGGTGTCCTTTTGGGTGAGTTGGTGGAGGGGTCTGGCTATTGCGGCAAAGTGGGGGACGAAACGTCTGTAGTATGTGGCTAAACCTAGAAAAGAACGTACTCCTTTAATGGTGGTGGGTGGGGATTGGTTTTGTATGGCTTGAAGTTTCTTTGGGTCTGGTGCAATACCATGTTCAGATATTACGTGGCCGAGAAAATCTACCTTATTTCGTGCAATCTCGCACTTTGAGGGTTTTAATTTCAACCCGGCGGCTCGGATTCTTTGAAGAACTTGTCTCAACCTGAGGAGGTGTTCTTCCCAGGTTTGTGAGTACACAATAATATCGTCTAGATACGCTAGGCAGGTTTCCCAGGTCAGGCCATGTAATACCGCTTCCATCAAACGGGAGAAAGTGGCGGGTCCGTTACAGAGGCCAAAAGGTAGGACGTTAAATTCGTAGTGGTGGCCACCACTAGTGGAAAATGCTGTTTTTTCTTGGTCCTCTGCCTTGATAGGTACTTGCCAATACCCTGCTTGTAAAGTCGAGGGTAGTGAACCATCTGGATCCGTATAGGGAGTCAAGGGAATCGTCTATCCTGGGTAATGGCGTAGCGTCCTTAATGGTTACGTCATTCAATCTCCTGTAATCAACGCAAAAACGGGTTGATCCATCTTTCTTTTTTTACTAGGACAACAGGGGAAGACCAGGGGCTAATGGACGGGGTAGCAATTCCGGCCTCTAACATCTCTTGGACTTGGCGTTCCTCTTCCTGGCGTTGTATGGGATTTTTTCTACGGGATGGTTGTCTTATGGGGGGGGGCCTATGGTTTTAATGATGTGTTGTTCCACATCGGTCTGTCCGATTTCAGTGGGTTGTTGGGCAAACACGTCACTGAACTCTAGCAATAGTTCGTACATGCTGTGTTTTTGGTGGTCGGATAATGTGTCAGGGAGAGGGGGTAATTTGACGCTGGTAGGGGTGTCATTGGAATCTATGGGGAGGTCATCAAAAGTTTCGAGGTCTCCTATGATGAGGCCTTTTGGTAATGTCAGGGATTCTTCAGAGATATTTGCCACGAGAATGTGTTGATGCGAGCGGAAATGATGGCGGGTTGTAAGAGGCAACGATCGGTGTTGGTGGACGTGGTAGTGGGGGAAAATATCATGTGAGTTTGGGGTATGGGTCGAAGGTTAACCCATTTTTGATGGCGGGGGGGAATTTGACATTTATCTTGAACTACAGCTGGGCTAATGATGGTGGGGGATCGAATGGTGAGCAGGTGCTCGGTACGCATAAGGGGAGGGGGGATCACTTTGGTGGGGGTCACGCGTGAGGGGGGGATTAACGGCGCGTGTGGGAGGATCAGCGTGGTGAGGTGTGAGTGATTTGAAAACGGAATTTGTTGGTGGGACTGCGGAGGGTTGGTGGGGGAAGAGTGAGGTATAGAACATGGGTTATTGGTGGAGGACTGATGTACTGATTTGTGGTTGTTAAAAGGACGAATTTGGGGAGTTTTGTCGGTGGCAGTGACGGTTTGTTTAGAGTTTATATGGGATTGGTGGGTTTGTCTGTCATGAGAGGGCGAGTCAAGTGTGGGGTTTTGAAATTTTCTAGGGGTGTGAATTGTGTGGGGGTGGAAGGGAGCTACTGACGGAAAGCTGTCACAAGCGGAATTTTGTTGGTTGTGGAATAGTTGAACATTTCTGGGGGAATGGGGGAAACATGGTTGGGTACCTAGGTCGTCACGCGTGAGGGGGAAATTAACGGCGCGTGTGGGAGGATCAGAGTGGTGAGGGGTGAGCGATTTAGAAAACGGAATTTGTTGGTGGGACTGTGGAGGGTTGGTGGGGGAAGAGTTAGGTATAGAACATGGGTTACTGGTGGAGGACTGATGTACTGATTTGTGGTTGTTAACAGGACGAATTTGGGGAGTTTTGTCGGTGGCAGTCACGGTTTGTTTAGAGGTTATATGGGATTGGTGGGTTTGTCTGTCATGAGAGGGCGAGTCAAGTGTGGGGTTTTGAAGTTTTCTAGGGGTGTGAATTGTGTCGGGGTGGAAGGGAGCTACTGACGGAAAACTGTCACAAGGGGAATTTTGTTGGTTGTGGAATAGCTGAACATTTCTGGGGGCATGGGGGAAACATTGTTGGGTACATAGGTCGGCATTTTCCCTGGAAGCACGTGTACATAAATATTTGGTAGAATGGTTTTTACATACATCAGCGTCTGCCCTGGAAACATGGGAGGATTGATCCTGGACAGAGTTAGGAGAAATGGGGGGATTACCGAGAGGGAGTTGCTTGGACTTGTCTTCTTTCGTTTGTTGAGGCATTTTTTCAACGAAATGAGTGATATTTTGAGAGAACTCGGGGCAAGGGGAGGGGTTAGGAGTTACCTTAGTGCTAGCTGTAACTTGGTAATCCTGACTCAGAGTGTGTTGAGGGGGGAGGTGTTTTTTCTTTTTGTGAATAGGTTTCTGCGTGATTGGTTTGTCAGAGGCTTTGGGTTGGATTTTTTTTTTAATGAGATCAGCCTCTGGCCGCAGTCAACCTGGGCCTGGAGTTTTTGAAGGAGGTCAAGTCCAAGGAAACCATCGTAATGTTTACAGTGGGAGGAAAATACGGTGAACGGGTGATAACAACGAGCCTGGGGGGCAGGAGTAGTTACTGACAGGGGCAAAGTGTCTCCTAGGAGATTTAAGTAGGTATCAGCAGCTGAGATTAGTTCTGATTTGGTAGGTAACAAGGGGCCAAATAGTCGGTGGTGTTGATCATAATAAGACTTGAACATACATGACTTGGCAGCTCCCGTGTCGATTAACAAGCGGACAGGAATGTCCTTGATTTTGGCCATGTAATAAATGGGGGCAGTGCGGTCAGTTATGGCGTCCCCCGCCGAGGCCATCGTGGGCCTTTAAAAATCCTGGGAGTCGGTATCTACCTCCTCCAGGGTTTCCTCGGTATCGTCTGAGGTCATGATAGGGGCTATTTCTCCGGTGTGCATTTCCTCCATTTCTTCCTCTTGTCCCAACTCCTCTTCATTTACAGAAATGCGAGGAGTAAAGGGGCGAGGTTTGGCAGAGTCACGAATTTGATGGAGGGCACACTGAGCACTACAGGCAGGGAAATCATAGGGGTTGATAATTACTAATGTAGGGTTTTTACTTTGGTAGGTGTTGTAGGTTTTGTTCCGGTTGAAGATTCTGCGTGGCTGGGTAGGTTGGAACCGGGGCCTACTGGGTTGGGGCTTGCCGGAAGGGTAGGTCGGTCTGTTGTGGAAGGATGAGGATGGGTAGGCATTCTTGGAGTTGAAGGTTTGGGCCTTGGGGTTTTGGTGGTCGAGGTGCTGCGGGTGCGTGGGAAACCTCTTTATTACAGCGATTTGGGTGGGTGCTTCTGTGCGCACGGCCAAAATACGTCGGATCGTGATGAGATCTTTTTGATATCCGACGAAATTGTGCACACGGAAATGATCTTTTACTGCTGAGGGCAATATTGATACAAGGTTGACCAGAATCTGCTGCTCTTGCTGGATTCTGGTCAATGTGGGGAAAGACACTTTTATATGTTGGGCGATCTTATTCACTGTGGCATCTAGATCGCCTTCGAATTTAGTGTCTTGGATATGGGTGTGGGCCACGAAAACGCCCAACGAAGGCTTAATGGCTTCTATCACTATTGGGCGAAATTCGTCCCATGTGAAAGCAGGGTGCACTTGGTAGGCAACCAGGGAAACGGCTTTTCCCAGGTGCGTTAATGTCACGGCTATCTTTTCTGCGTCCGTGGTATAAACTAGGTCAAGTACGGGTTTCACTATGTCCATGAACGTTTCGATCTCGTAAGTTTCCCCATCATAACGTGGGATGGGGATGTGAGAACGGTGCGCTGTTATCGTGTTCTGGCTGTTCCAAACTTGCAATGCAATGCAACCTTTTATCCGAATCAAGAACCACCGCTGCCGCCAATGTTATGCCCTGTTTTTCTACAGGATTAACTTGGGTAATGTGAGTTCTAACTGACTGGGTATAGAAGGCTGCATGCACAAAACAAGGTATGAGGAATAGAGAACACAAAATAAACACACGGTAACAAGACACACGATCACGTTTATTGATATACACACTTCTGTAGTTTTTCTTGATGATGATTAATAGGAAGCATAAGAAGGTATGAACACTCGTACAAGACAAATGATAGAATTGAACAACTAGCATTAAGTGGATCTGGATGGAGCCTAGTCTCCCACTTCCAACATTCAGGTATTAATCTTCTGATCACTGGCTTTGTTCGCAAGTTTATATACTGGAGACCATCAATGTTACTTATAGATTCAAATTCACTGTTAGATTTATTACTGGTAGCTCTGGTGCACAAGTAGTAGTTCACAGACTAGATTAGACACGCGTATTTTAGAGCACTGGAATTCTAGTAACCTCAGCGGGTACTGATCTAAGTTTTATATTCTTATAGCAGAAACACGTAGAACGCAAATCAGTGGGCGAACATTAGATATCACTAGGGTTTCACTTCTATGTAATAATATCTGGATATATGGGTAATTAAAGAGTTAATATCGCCTGTTAATTAATAAACACTGATACGCTTAGCACTTCCTAATGGAATGGTTATATATGAATTATACTGGGGCAAAGATATAGCCACTTCATAGAAATATTAATAAGTGAGTCTCTAAATAGCACTGTAACACTGTAGTACTGATAGAGTGAATCTTGGGTAGTATTTGATTGGTCTGGTCCTGGTTATCTTGCGTCCGTGATGTTGGGGGCTAACGACTGGTTCCGCGGCCGTCCAGGTGGTCCATATGTAGGAAGCTCTCAAGACGGATCTCTTGGCGATCGTTGCTGGCTACACGCTTATATACCCACTGGTTTGTGAAGGTTATAAGGTGCACGTAGATTTTTTGTACGTGGACAGATGCTTCTATCTCAATCTGCCACGGAGTCTGCCGGCTCTGGAACTCAATTCTCAGGAACAACACAAGGGCAGAGGTAGAGGTCAACTTAAGGGGCCAGTCACTGGTTGGTGTCTATCTTTCAACTGATTTTACTGGGGGCTGGAGCTTGATTTATAGGTGTGGTTTTGGACCCTGTCGGCCATAGGGATCTCGAGTTTTGATGGACTTATTTGAGCTCTCAATTGATACGGGAACTAGGTCAGAGGGTGATTACTGTTGTGGCACATGGCTGTATGGAGCCTTCATACTGTAATATAACTGAGCCTTAGTAAGAGGTACTATTTTGGCTATACTGGAAGTATTTAGGGGAGAAAGACCGGATCTACTTTGCGAGGAGGTTTGGGACAGCTGTGCTAGGAGTGTCTCTTAAATTGCTCAGTCTTCCTTCTAGGGTATAGCTGAGGTGCTAATTTGGTTATCGGAGTATGCAAGGAAGGTTAATGGTTTATTGTGGGTTAATAGAGGCTAGTAAAGGTGTTAGTCATACATGGTTAGTTCATTGATAGGAAGAATTCCTGTGCTACCTGGCAATGACCCGGAAGTCAAAACAGGGGTCAGGTATACCTCCGCAGGGCTAGGGGTCTCCCTCCTCGGGTGGGTGAAAGGAGGAGGTGTGCGTCCCTTCTCTGTGATGGTCGTCGGGGCGGCTGTGGCTGGGGGCTTGCCATATCACAAGGGTTTGTAATAACCCTCTGTTTATGAGACAGATGTGGGTGTTCGTAATACCAAAACCGAAGGTGCCTTGATCAGCTGGTTTACTTGGTTAGGTTGTTAATTGCATGAGTGGTTGGATGTGGTGGAGACTGGGTTGCTAACTCTGCCACATTGATCTGGAAGTATGGCAATAGAAGTTAGTCACTGGTGAGGCGGCTAGCCTCGCACGGACAATCATTTGGTACAGGGTTGTGAATGGGTTGTGAGGGAATAGATGGCATGCAAAGGGTTAGTAAAGTTCTAATGGTGTTCCTTCCTACTGGGGGAAGGTAGGCTGGATAGGAGTATATATACAAAAGGTTTGAGAATGTTAGTAACGGAAAAGTTAAGGATATTCAGGGGGTATGCTGGAGAGGCTAGGTCGGAAGGGAGTTGAGGAGCGTGGGGGGTTAACGAGAGGGAGAGGGTTAAGGGGGGTTACGTGGAAGTTTGACCCTAAGGTCTCTGGGCGTAGGGGTGGCATTAGGCTACAGTTGGTATCGTAGCCTGGGGGTTAATGACAGGGAAGGTACGTTAGCCAAACGCTACCGGGGGATGAGCAATAAGTGGTGGTATATGAGTTTGGAAATGATAGAATCATGTGGACTGTGGGCTGTGGGGAAGAGGAGGTTAACTGTAGGTGTGTGCTTGACTGTGGATAAAAGTAGAGAAAAACATGGTGTATTATTACTCGTCAATACGATGGGTATGGACACTGTTACTCTGACACTCTTTCTTGCTGATTCTAGTTGTTCCTGGGAACTGCGTTTTCTATGACATATATCAAAGAAAGCGGCAGTTCGTAGGGGTAGCTTCGGTATTGTCTTGTGGTGGAAAGGCGTCGAGACAATGGTAACAGAGGGTGGTGTATACAATCTCTGGTTGGGGTAAGATTTAGAGGTACTGCATGGTGGCTAACATCTGCAGTCATTTCTGTCTAGGTCTTACAGGAATAATGGTTATACATACACTGGTGTACCCGTGGGTATCATAGTTTCTTATCAATTATGACATGGGGTTTTAACAGATTACTTCTCGGATGGAAGAACATACATAGATTTATGGGGGCGGTTGGTCTTCAGAACTTAGTCTGGCAAGACAAGGTATTTTAGGGGGTTAACATTTTACTTCTCGGATGGAAGAACATACATAGATTTATGGGGGCGGTTGGTCTTCAGAAACTTAGTCTGGCAAGACTAACATATTACTTCTTGGATGGAAAAACATACATAGATTTAGGCCTGTCTGGTCTGGTTGGCATTGGCTCAACCGAGGGACAGGGCATGGGTGTATTAAATTAAGGTGTATTCATGTTCATCATCATGTAGAGGTGTAGGACACGAGGGGTAGTGTATACGCGAGGTGGGGGAAAGGTCAGTGGTTAGAAGGGATAGGCAGGTGTGGTTTGGAGCTGCTTAGCCCTGCGGGCTTCGGCCTGTCTTAACTGGTTGGCTTGGTCACCTGGTCCTTTCGTTCTGTGGGCCTTTCCTTCGGGTGTTTCTGTTCCCGTTTCCTGGTGGTGTTCGCTCGTGGCTTCCGTGGTGGGCTTCTCGTTCTGGGGCATTTTAGGAGTACTAACTACCATTGCCCATTTACATGGGACTAAATGTGCACACGCAGACTAGGTCAAAGAAGTTGATTGCACAGCTGTATGAGTTGGGCATCAGTGTAAGCTATGATTAGGTTGTGGAACTGGAGAATCAGCTGGCTACTGCCATCTATGAGAACATTGAGAACATTTTCCTAGACAACCTTGATCATAACCCATCAAGTACCACAGCTAAAGGGTCGTTCCATGGCACAGGCATCAGTCTCTTTCAGTTCCCCTCCAAGTCCAATGTGGGACACTTCCAGGGTGGAATAGGCATGCCTTCGCCAGAAACAAAGAATCATCATCGGTTGCCTGACAACTTTCACCACTGTGCCAGCAGTTGTACCGAAAAAGGTCAATGTGGCTGGTCCCAAGAGACTCAATCCGATTAAAGCTTTCGAGGGACACCTGGGTAGAGCGCATATGAATGAGAAATGTTGGCTCGAGCATTCACTCAATCTGATAGAAAAGGAGGAGCTAGTCAAGGGAGACATTGTGGCCTAGTCACTCTACCATGCATATCTACAAGATGTATCAGATGATTTACAGCCTGCTCTCACACAGCTCTTGCCACTGTTCTATGAGAAAGCTGCTACAGCTTCCATGATCAAGCATGCGATGGATGTACAACACAAAGCCACATAGTTTCCGAATCCTGGACAGATCCCAGTAATGGCTATGGATGCACCATTGTATGCGCTGGCCAAATTTGTTCAATGAAATGCCTCAAACACATGGTGAGGACAAGTGTGTAGTCATGTTTGGTGGTCTCCATATTGAATTGGCAATGTGGAAGACATGTGGGGACTGCTTGGAGGCCTCTGGGTGGACCACTGCACTGACTGAGGCCGGTATTGCATCTTCTGGCACAGCCCACTCCTTCCTCAAAGCATCCCACCTCATTAGGACTAGACATGCCCACCAAGTGAGCGCTCTGGCACTGGCGAAGCTGCAGCAGGATGCCCTCATGGACATGGTGACGGAGGGACCACATGATGACAAGACCAAAGAAGCTTGGAGACAAGATATGGTCACCAAGAGTACAACATTCCAGTACTGGGATACCATCCTCAACATGGAAATTCTGGGTCTGATTTTTGTGCGGGCCAGCCCACAGAGAACAGGATTTTCCCCTCTATGTGGAGTCACTGAAGGTTTTCGTCCCATGATTCTTCGTCCTTGATCACCAGAACTATGCCAGATGGATTTCTGTTCAGATCGGCAACATGGAAAGCTTTCCCACATCCATTCACAAAGAATTTGAAGAACATGGTCATTGGGTTGTTCCCAAGACCACAAACAGATTCTCAATCTTACTAATAGACCAGTCTCATGAGCAGAACACCGAGCTGGTGAAGGATTCTGAAGTGCAGTGGGACTCACTGAGAATCCCTCAGCATTCAAGAAGTGGATGATCACAGGGCCTTGTGGGGATCGGTTTTTACACCATACCCGAAAGAGGATTTATGGAGCTCCGATCTTACTCTCAACCATCTGAACAATTTAACCAGCACACCTAAACTTTCGTTAAATGCGGAAATAGCCTCACGAAAATATCATGCCCTGGTGGGGGCACGAACTCTCGACCCTTGGGTGTGAGGCAGGCACCTTACCAGTTAGACCAATAGAGATATCCCACTTGGCCTGTTCGGCTCAGGGTATTTCCGCATCCGAGGTCTGTTTAGGCTAGCCTATTTTCACTGACTTTACAGCCTGAACAAGCATGACTATTAAAAGAGTTTGAGCAGGAGTATATTTCAGAAGAAGGCAATAAACAAATACACCATGAAGAGGAATGTCTACACGGAAGACATTCAACAAGTAAGCACTAGCTCTGGTGCACACCATCGGTGGGATGAGCAATCCCTTCCTAGATGATGCCCCCGAGCTACTAATGCTGGACACACAAAATATGATTGACGAGTCTGTAGTTAACACAGTCCACACTGTGGAATCAGTAGGCAGAGATCAGTACAACAAGTATCATAAGACAGTGATCAGGGACCGCATACACTCCATTCATGAGCCCATCATCCAGCCGCTTAAGAACATAGTACAAAAATATGTGGATGCATTCATTGCCAGAATGAACATATTGATTTGATCTGGTGACACATAGTGTTCTTTTCAATAACTTCATGATTCCTTGAGCCAGAAAATGTATATTTTGACACCAAGATTGACCTTATAAGTGGCTTGGAAGCCGAGATATTGGCACTTAATAGATTTTACATGGTGGCCATCTTGGAAATCCAAGATGGCCATCATCTGCCATCTTGATGAAGTGGCTCCCACCATAAATTGGAAGCTATGGTGATTGAGAGTATGTGGACAAAATGTTGTGCTTTTATCTGGCATGTCCCCATCCTTCTCAAATCAGGTCCTAAGCCACCTGACTAGTTCCAGACAACCCTTCACTTGTCAAGTTTTTGGATTTGAGATCGGCACGTATAGTACGATCCCAGGTCTTCCTCGGTCCACCCCTTGGTGCAGTTCTCTCCACAATCACAGACCTGCATCTTTTCACTCAATTTTGTTCATCCATTCTCTCCTCATGTCCATACCATCCCAGTCTACTTGTACGCTTCTCCTCACTATTACTCTTTATACCTAAACGTCTCCTCAGCTCATCATTTGTTATTCTATCCTGCCAAGATTGAAGATTTTTGTGCGAACATGGAATTTGGGAATATTTGGTGTCTACCGCGAATATTGAAAAACCGAAGACTGCTCCACTGTAGAGGAAGAATAACGCAAGATGGTGCGTCTTGGCAACAGCTATATTTATTTATTCAAAATATTTAAAGTATTTTTTTTTCCTTTTTTTATTATTCTTTTGAATTTTTTACTATTTTTTTCTACATAATTAATTTATAATGGCATACATGACAAATGACATCCCATAGGTATTTTCTGTGTCGCCTATGAAGATGATTGTAATTTGGTGGTTGGCGTTTGGGGTACATACATGCATACATAAAATTTAAGACCGAGTGCTCCACACATATGTGCAGTTTCAGTCTCTTGTCCTAATGGCGGCGTTCCAGGCAACCCTGTTAAGGGCTGCTTCACTTATCAAGTTTTTGGATTTGAGATTGGCACGTATAGTCCGATCCCAGGTCTTCCTCAGTCCACCCCTTGGTGTAGCTCTCTCCACAATCACAGACCTGCATTTTTTCACCCAATTTTGTTCATCCATTCTCTCCACATGTCCATACCATCCCAGTCTACTTGTACGCATCACCTCGCTAATATAGGTTTGAGTCCCGAAGGGAAGAAAGAAAACCTAATATTTAGTAGTGGCCCTGGAATCATTGGCGATGCGCCTTAACATTGTTTATGGCCAATCTTGAACTCTAGCTTGCTTGTTCAAACTTCCCGCCCGGGGAGAGGTCAAATACGATTGCCACACATCGTTAGCGAAACGCTCTTAAAAAAAAACTCACGGACTCGTCCTTTATGATGTGGGTACCACTACTAGAAAAAACTAGTAAAAATTAAGTAAAATAAAAAATTAAACGTGATCTAGCATTGCGCTTCCCGTGCGTCTGTTGTTTTGGGTACGGCACGCCACACTCCTCGTAGCGGCTGTTCATCCTTAACCCACAGGACCCCAGCGACGACACGTTTGCGTCGGCAATGTATGTAACGCTGAACCCCAGCGACGCAAACATTGCGTCCGCCACTTCAACCTCTATTATTCGGCTCGTATGGTAGGAAATGGCTTGAGAATGGTATGGGATATTTCTTAGGGTGTTGCCGAACAGTGACGGTATGCGGCAACTGCCCAGGCAGGCCGCGCGGGTGGTGGCGGGCGGATTAGTGGCGCCAGTTTACCCACTTACTTCACCGCGACTTTCGACCTTATTTACTCCTGTCGTATGGGAGCTAGAGGCTTGAAATTTGTGTGAAATATACTTTAGGATGTAGGCATTACTTTACCATACTCAGCTATCCCCAAAGTCCTGCCGGGCGGGTGGTGATGCGGGGAGGAGGTGAAAAACACTGTACCCGCTTATCTCCCCACGACTTTCGACCTTATTTACTCTTGTCCTATGGTAGCTATAGGCTTGATATTTGTATGGGATATTCCTTAGGATGTAGGCAATATATGGCAACACCCAAATCTAGGTTTGTTGGGACAAGGGACGCGCGTGACAAAGGAGAGTTAGTTTACCCATACATCTCGCAAGTGCAACACCATGTTGGATTTACCACGTCGTTACCCACGCAGGGGAATATCCCTTGATGATGCCATGGCCATACTTGATAAGAGTGATGTGCCTGATAGTGACACTTGATCGTCAGATAACGATTCAGAGGAAGAATATAGTCCCACTTTGGCCGAGATAGAGGACATGCATGAGAAGGAGGAACCCTATGTCCCCATCTCTTATCGCTTCGCAATGTTACAAGAAAGGGAGGAGAGTAGCTATCACTCCCCCATTGCTCCCTGTGACATAGTGGACTCCCCAGCAAGTGGGCAAGAGGATAATGAGGATGAGGAAGATGACCCAGACCCCATGGCCTTCCTCAACATTCCACTTTCTCATCGTAGGGCTGAGAAGAGAAGAGCTGAGGATGAGGGGGGTCAAGGTCCGACACCACACGTGCCTCGCCGTGGTCCTCCCCCGCGTTTGCCTTCACCACCACCCCGCATTGCCTCTCCACTAAAAGCGCCAACCCCTAACACTTTCTATGGGTTGCACAGGGATGCAGCCATCTTAGCAGCGCAGCCATTGACTTCTTCAGAAGAAGAAACAGATGAGGATATGCCTGCTCTATAATCATCACCACGCCACCCACGCCGCCTGTTTCCCTTATCAGCCCGGGATGACTCAGCGCATTCTTTGCCCCCACCATCACCTCCCGGACCACTACCATACTCACCTGTACCTTCTCCTCAGCCTGGGACCTCCCACAGACACGACACTCAGACACAATCACCGCCTGCATCGCCACAACGCCCTGATCGTGCGCAACGCCCTACCAGCACACGTGGGCGTGGCCGAAGGGGTTCTAAACTGACCCTAATACGACGCCCCACCCCTGGCAGTGCGAGAGCAAGGTCTGGGTTGGCTCGACCAAGGCCGAGGTTGAGGGCAGGGGCAAGAGGCAGGGCAAGGCCCTCCTGCCGCCCTGATGGTGACTTCCCTCCTGACGACTCTGGCGACGAAGGTGCCACTCAACCCGACGTGTGGGATTGGGTTGATGGAGAAAACTTTGTGCCCACCGACTACAACTTTGTGGGCGCTGGGATTGCCGGCCCTACGCTCCCAAACCAAGGGCGCCAGACCACGAGACTTGACATCTTCCTGCAGTTTTTTACTGCAAATCTCGTGGCTCTAATTGTTGACCAGACCAACAGGTACAATTATTATTTCATGGCTGGGAAGGAGCAGCTAAAATACTCTGCAAGGCTTTCATGGTCCACCCTACATGTCCCAGAGTTTTACACATTCTTGGGCATTGTCATCCTGATGGGATGGGGAAATCCTCCATAAAAAAGTACTGGTCCTGGGATCCCCTCGTCCGATCCCCTATTTTTGGCCAAATAATGAGCAGAAATAGGTTCACGGCCATAATGGGGAACCTACATTTCATTGACAGCCTGGCAGCCCACACCAGAAATCAAAGTCAACCAAGAGCAATGAAGGACCCCATGGAGAGGATAAGACCCATCTTCGAGTACCTGAAGGGGAAGTTTGCTGCCGCCTTCAACCCCCATCAGAAGCTCATTATTGATGAGAGTTTGCTGCTGTGGAGGGGGAATATTAGCATCCGGCAGTACATGCCCAGCAAACGACATCGATATGGCCTGAAGGTCTTCGTGATGTGTGACTGTCAAACCGGTTACATCCAGGACATAATTCTGTATATGGGCAAGAAAACAGAATTGGTGGATACGAGGACATACAGCATTTCTGGGGCCGTCGTCATCACCATGATGGAGGGCTACTTGGACAGGGGCCACATACTGTACCTGGACAACTGGTACACCAGCCCCTCCCTTGCCAAGTTCCTGCATAGCCGCACTACAGGAGTCTGTGGCACCGTCAGGAGGAATCGGATCTTCATGCCCCAACTACCACCCAGACGGGAAAAGGGCTCCATCATATATAAGCAGGCTAACAATGTCCTCTTGTTGTCCTGGATGGATAACCGGGATGTGAACGTCCTCACAACAGTCCACCGTCCCATCTTCCAAGACAGCAGACGTCGTGACAGAGCAACTGGCGAAATTATCAAGAAACCTTTGGTCATCTGTGATTATAACATCAACATGCGGCTGGTGGACAAATCAGATGCTGTCATCTCGTCAGTTGAGTGTGCGAGGAAGACGATGAGGTGGTATAAGAAGTTATTCTTCCACCTCCTCGATATCACCCTCTACAACAGCCACATCCTCCACGCAACAGTCACCGGCAAGCAGGAAACGATGGAGAACTTCTGCATCGAGTTGTCCAGGGAGATGTTGAGGGAAAACATGACTGCCCCCCACGCCCAGCATCCCTCCGCCCATCGACAGCCAGTGATAAATGCTTAGATATAAGTTTTATAAGTGCTCACGAGTGGCAAGACCAGCGCGCGTCCCCGTTGCCATGGAGACTGGCGGCCATCATGGTCTCAGACAATAACAGAACGCACATACGTACACACACCCAGCTGAACGACATGCGCCCCCACCACTTTCCCTTTCATTGTCTGTCTCTCTCACTCGCCCTGTATATTCAGTTTATACTTTATCGTATGTTTTATAGTAATAATATGGGTTTCACACATTGTTTTACGCACTTTTGACTTAGAAATATGCTATATTTACACTTATTGGTGTCCGTCACTGTTTTACGTATATTTGAGTGTCACTATCACTTACATATTGTGTTCGACACTTTGTGTATATTTATTATTTACACTTGGTTTTTATACACACACCTCACATTTCATAGCGTCTTTTATCGCAGTCTTTGAGTACACTCTTTTAGAAATGATCAAGGGTGTGATACTCTCTGATATGATGCAGTCCGGGAAACACAGTGCAACACTACATTCTCGGCACATATACCTCACTATTACTTCACTTATAATGACATTATGTGATACATGTTGGTAGTAAATGAACTATGAACGCACACATGATGCTCGGGTGGTGTAAATAACCGTCACTCGAAAACTGGACGCATCGTACATCTGCCATGCTGCCGCGCTCAGCTGTGGCTAGCCGGGCGGGAACTTTGAAGGCCGCCCGGCATCAGCTGATGTCTGAGGGTGCCCCCCCCTCCTCCCATACGACCCCCAAATGACCGAGTTGAGTGTTTTTTTTTTGTGTTATTCTTTATTTCTCACCTATTTAAGCCATTTAAGAAAAAAACAAAAAGGCCAAATCGGCCGGTAACTCGATGTACATTTATTTATAATTAGCTGGTGCTCAATGGGTTAATCTGATATATCAAGACTCTCAATATATAGCAGATGAATGGGAAGGGGATGGAAGGGAGGGCCAAAATCGTCAATGATTCCGGGGCCACTACTAATTATTAGGTTTTCCTTCTTCCCTTCGGGACTCAAACCTATAATTTATTAGTGGCCCCTTCATCATTGACAATGCGCCTGATATCTCAAGACTGGAGGGGGACATTCATCATGAACATCAAAAACCACTAATAAACTAGATAAGGTCCAAATAAACACGTACTAAGAATATCAGTTTAATAAAAATAATAAAAGGGGTTACAGGCGGCGTTTCTTAAAGGAAGCCTGTGGTGTTAGCACCGTTACGTTTGACAGAACAGTTGGTGAAACACAAATAAACTTCATTTTGCTTATAAATACATAAATAAATGAGAATCTCATCTTTATCAAAAATACTGATAATATGTTGGCCTATATATTTATGGCCCCAGGTACTGTATTGCAAAAATATTTGTACTCTCACTCTAATCCTAATCCTTAACCCACTGAGCCCCAGCTAAATATAAATAAATGTACACCCAGGGACCGGCAGGATTTGATTTTTGTTTTCCAGAAACAATAGCGAATGGGTTAGGAATGAAGGAAAAACCACAAAAAAACTATCAAAAAGGTAAAAAATTGGTCCTACGAAGCCCCCGAAAACTGATTTTAGAAGAGTAAAAAATTGAAGGCAAAAACACTCAAAAACCATGTTTTTGCATGCTCACGCACACACGGTTGGACTTTGAGAATTTTCAACCATCGCCAAGGTTGCGTGGGATACTTACACAGTTCCCATACAAATCTGAGCCCTCTAGGTGCCATAGGACCGGAGTAATTGGGACCGGAGTACCAGTGACGACATGTTGTCGTCGCTGGGGTTTAGCGTTACATACATTGCCGACGACACGTTGTCGTCGCTGGTATTCAGTGGGTTAAGATTATTGAGTATATTGGAAACTCTATTGCCATACATAAAGTTAACATTAAAAATAAAAATTTCCTGACTAGACTTATTTTAGTCTAAGGAACGGGTTATCACATGACCTTAATACTCGTTACATTTTGTTTCACATAGAGGCAGGCAGAGTCCTTAGCTAGGATACTTCCCCCCCCCCCTTTTCTTTACAAAAATAGCTTAAAACTAGACTTTCTGCCTTAATGCTACACATGTACGAGAAGGTTTCAAGAGATTCATGGACAGGTAATGTGTGAGGAATGTATGATTTGATGACCACAATTGGGTCTTTTGAATATCATCTAGTGAGTAATTATGGAGGAATCTAAGTGATGCCGCCCAATTACGGATATCGTGTGATCTAGCCAACACGCCGGGATTACTCTCACGAATAACTTCCACTAATAACGCAGCTAGCCGGCTTTTTTGCAGACGTTTACCTGTCCGTGAAACCCAGAGGGCTCCCGCCTGTGAGGGCCGGGAAGCCCGCATAAATAACATAAGTGACTGCACTGGGTAAAATAAATGGTGCCTATCACCTTGTTTCAGAGCCGGTACTTCGAACTGTGTAAAAACATGATTACTATGTTCATTCTTAGCAATAAAGTTAGGAGCAGGAGCAATATGGACACTCATGTTACGCCTTGAAAATCTTAAACAGGTTGGCTCCAAACTCATCGCCGCCAACTCAGACACCCTGTCACCTGTAGCCAATGCCATTAGAAAAATTGACTTTTTAAGTTTAATTCAAAGGGAGGATCCTTACAATATTTACGGGACTGAAGCATCTCAAGGGCCAGATCAAGAGACCAGGTGGGTGTGAGTTCACAAGGAGGAGGGCGAAGCCTGAAGCAAGACCTCATAAAACCCTTTTCCTCCGCCTCCGGCACAGACAGACCAGTTAAATCGAAAAAAGGTGTCCTAATTGCTGTGAGGTGATTCCTTAATGTGACAACTGACAACTTTTGAATATCAAATAGGTAATTTAAATAATTTAAACACCAGAGCCACTGAGGACTGCTGTTGACCAGTTTCTACAATCCAGGTAGTAAATGACTTCCAGTGTGATTGGTACTGTCTTTGGGTTGATTTAGCATACTGGTTAATCAACTTTTGAGTCACGGTTTCCCCAAACTGGCCTAGCCACTTGGCCTTCTGAATATCCACAAGGCAAAAGTCAGCGAGGTCTTGAGGTTTCCAATTGTTTCTAAGTGGAAGTACGAGATCGGGAGCAACACCGGGTTCTCGCACCACGTCTTCAATTGGTTGTACCAAACTTGAGCCGGCCACAAGGGCGCGATCATCGAGACCATGCCCCGATAATCCCATAGTTTGTGAACTACTTTGCACATAAAGGATGCGTCTGGAGGTGGAAACAAATAAATGGAGCTCCATTTGTTCCACTCGACCAGAAATGCGTCCGGACCCCCCGCCGGAGTCTGACTCCGGCGTGTGACGTACTGAGGCAGCCTGTGGTTTGCCTCTGATGCGAACAAGTCCACTTGTGGATGGTAGGGTTCGGCAATCATCTTTTGAAAGATGTTTTGTCTGAGAGCCCATTCTACTTGAGTGCTCTGTCTCCGGGACAGAGCATCCGCCCACACGTTCGCCACGCCGGGCAGATACGTTGCGTGAAGATAAATCCCGAGCCTCGCGGCTAGCTGAAATATCTTATCCGACAACCCTCGACAACACTCGAGATCTCGCTGACCCTTGCTTTTGAATGCATGTCACTGCAGTCAAATTGTCCATTCTGAAGGTGTCCTAATTGCTGTGAGGTGATTCCTTAATGTGACAACTGACAACTTTTGAATATCAAATAGGTAATTTAAATAATTTAAACACCAGAGCCACTGAGGACTGCTGTTGACAAGTTTCTACGATCCAGGTAGTAAATGACTTCCAGTGTGATATTCGCCCTCCTCCTTGACTTTCCCGCCTGGCTCATGTCGTGCTCCTGTAAAAAGAATAGTGGGACTAGCAACCCCTTGGCATTGATATGAAGATGATTTGATATTGACCATAGACCCTGACCCTGATGGCCTTAATTTGATTGGTAACCCCATCCCAGGGTACCTGACGCGTCTGTATCTACCCAAACCGTCGGAGGCGGAGCTGTCCAAGTCAAGGAGGAGTGAATTACTTCTGGCTTTGCCCAAGCTGCCAGAAGGTTGTGGATTAATGTTGGAATTGTCCTCAGCGTTTCCGCCGGTAAAAGCGGAAAGAACCTGTTTCCTTCCAAGATAATTCTTTTGACCTTCAGACGACCTAATGGTACCGTCAGCTGTATCCAATTGAGTGAGCCTTCCAGTGATTCGCAGATCCTTCTCGTTGTCGTCTGAGAATGAAGAAACCGAAAGAGTTTCTTGCGAAATCTCTGACGGTTGTCTGCGCTCTGACTTAGAGTGAGTAACTCGGTATCCCAGATAAGGCCCACCCACTGAAATTTCCTGGTGGGAATTAGAGAAGACTTTGCTAAGTTTACCCTAAACCCCAAGGCAGCTACATGATCTAAAACCTGTTGAACATGAAGGCACATTATCTCGGATTGGGCTACCACTAGCCAATCGTCTAGGTACCATAAAACCATGATTCCCTGTTTGAGCAATGGTAGCAAAGCCTGTCGGACTATCTTTGTGAAAACTCGGGGTGCTAGATTTAATCCAAAGGGCATTCTTTGAAAGACAAACGTTTGATCCCCGTTGCGCAAAGCTAGAAACTTCTGAAAACGTTTGTTGATTGGGACATGCCAGTAGGCATCTGTCAGATCTATGGAACACATCCAGCCCTGCGGCGGGAATGACAACCTGATCTGATTCACCGTCAGCATCCTGAATGACTGATTGTGAATGTGGGTGTTGAGATATGAGAGGTCGATCACTGGCCTCATCTGAACACTGTCCCTCTTTGGCACCAAAAACAACCGGGATATGAACACTGGCATTGACATAGGACTGGGGATTATGATCTGCTTTTGGGCCATCTCTTTGACGATAGTTCCCACCTCTAATGAAACATGATTGTATTCTGTGGGGATACGTAAACGGGGTCGCTGGGACCACCGCCACGAGAGACCTTTGCGGACCACTGTCCTTGCCCATGTTCGCCGGGGCCATGCCCGGAAATAATCTCGGAAGTTGCCAGTCACATGACTGTTCTTGTCCGGCAGTACTACTCTCGGATCCGTCTCGCCTTGCCTTGGCACTGGGAGTGTCTCAGTTGTGGTGTCTCAGTTTTTTGAAGAGGAGGGTTGTGACTCTGACTTTGGAATGGGGGGATGAGAGGCCTTGCTACCATTGCTACTGGGTTTACCCCTAGACTGACCCCGAAACCACCTCCCTTTAACCCTGGGCTGACCACGCCCTCTAGGTGTCCCGGTATGAGCAGGGGTTGTGAAAGTCTTGGCTGACTGATTGAACTGTGACTGGCCACGAAAGGAACTCTTAGCTTTGAAATTTGGTTTAGCTAGCTGCTCACACTTAGACTTAGAAGTGGTGGCAGGTTGTGAGTCTAATAGGAAATTAACGGTGCGCCAAGCTTCGTTTGAGACTAAGGTGGATGTAGAAACATTAGATAATATCAACCTCCTACCAATTTCCGCCGGAAGCCTCTTCACCAAGTACACTCTCAGGACTTGGCGTACCCGAACAGCCTCAGAGCTGTCCGAACATCGCCCAGAGACTGAATAGAGTTCTGGAGGAGGAGGCGCCTGGTCAGAGAAAGAGCCTTCTGGGTTCCGGTGTCTCAGTCGTCCGAGCCAAAGAGGCTCCAAGCTGGCGGCTGAGAAGGTATTGAGACGCCAGTCTCCAGGCTTTCTGTCTCATTTTATAATCTTTGTTGATCTGGACCTGTGTGGGAGGACAAAATGGTTCAGGTAACTGGCACAAAGATAGTTTTGGGGCCCCAAGACAATAAAAAATATGTTGGGGAATCCCGTCCGCCTTGCCTACTGGCATAGAAAACCAATGATTGTCTTCTGACGGAAGTTGGTGACTACTTTTGTTGGTAATGGTGCTGGCAAACAGCTGGGCCTCATGTCCCCAAGCAACCCCAGGCCCAGACTTCCCTCCCTTAACATGAACTAATGACGACCCATGAGAGTCCCTGAAGGGAATGGAATTTAATTCTGGAGTCAAACCCTGCAATAATTTAAAATAATTCATCCCATCAGATTTAGTCCAGTCAGAAAACAGTTTTCCGGCGGAAGTAGGAGGCAAGGCAGGGGATTGCGAGTAGACAAAGAATTCAGGATTGAAAAATGTTGGGATAGCCTTAATAACAACATCAAGCACCTCTCCCGACTGGTTCTTGGCCCGTAACTTTTTCGCCTCACTTGCTTCTATAACCCAGTGACTAGGAACAGCTAACTCACCTGTAACCGTGGGCTGTGCGACCTCGGGGCATAAAGGCTTAACTACTGACCAGGAAGTATCCGGTCCATACAAGAGTGGCATAGGGCCCTTTTTGCTGGGGATGGATTTGTCTAGTGGGGGAGGTAACAACTCTGAAAACAATTTCAAGTCAGACGGCAAAAGAGCAGTGGTACCTGAAGTAGGAACCACAGAATTAACAGTGACAGCAGGGGGAGGTGAAGTTATAGTAACTTGAGGTTGCACTAACACTTGCCCAAGAGGTCGCACCGCCGGGGCTACTGGTGTTGTAATAACAGCCTGTCACTCACACTTAACCTGCCTCATAAAATCAAAAAGCTCTTGCAACTGGTCCTTTGCTGCATATATACCACTTTCCTGATCAGACTGGGACGTGGACTGTGACATCTCTGAGCCCTGCGTTCCAGATTGCTGAGAAGCTGGGCGTTGGCCAGACGCCAGCTCCTCAGTATATACTCCTTGTTGGCGTATGTTGGAACCCGGTGACCGGGTTGAGGGGGCTGGTACAGTCTCCGACCGAGACTCGCCAACCCGGGCAGCGGTTTCTAGTGTATCTGTTTGTGAATTGTCGGGAACGCCGGGCTCAGACAGGTCAATAATATTTAAATCCGGGATGTCATACAAGGGGGATTCCTGAACAGATGAATGCTGGTCAGAGGAGCTATCATGCTCCCACCGGTCAGAAACTACACTGCCGCCTCTCTCCCTCCCTAACACTGGTAGAGCCGCAGGCTCCGGCTTAGGATTATGGGTGATAATAAATCGGTGGGATAAGCCTGAGACAGAATTAGATGTGTCTCCTGATGCCTCACTCCTATAGGAAGATTTCTTGACCGATTTTGACGGACCCTGATCCGTCTTCTTCCCTGATGAGGAGAACTTCCTAGACCGACTCGACTTTGACTTGTTCCCGGCGGATAAAGCGGTGTCAAAGTTCGAGCGAGACCTCTTGCGAGCCTGGTCAACTGATGGAGACTTGGGCCTTGGTATAGGTGAGCGGGACCTGTCTCCCCGGCTGGGCAACGATGGTGCCTCCGGCGGATCTTCGGTCCGAGATCGCTTCAGTTGGCGGGAGGAAGTGTCACAAGTAGAAGATCTCGGAAGGGATGAAGTAACAAATGAACCCTTAAGCAATTCATCTAGAATTCGGTCATCCAATTGAAGGGACTTATGAGCTACCGTCTTACAGTACGTTACAAATTCAGATCTAATGTGTAGCAAGACAGTTTGACACTGACTATCAGCATGGTTAACATATGCGTTGCGTAGGGCTGAACATTTGGGACAAGATTGGGACAACCAACGACCTCTTGAACGGTCTAGACATGGGACACACTTTACACAAAGAAGGTGACCAATAACCGCTAATCTGTTACAACCCAGAGCTACACAGAAAGAGAAAGTACTCTTATCAATGACTACACTTCCTCCCGCCAAGGAGATGCTATCCTCCCTAGGTGATCCACATGCGAACCTGTTGTGAGAGAAAATTCCAAGAATCAATGCTCATAAGGACACGCTAGGCCGGAAAAGCTAATAATAAATATTATATCTCCACGTAAAAAGAAGGAAGAATTGAATACCACTAAACAATCTTAATTCCCCTTACATTAAGTACATTCCCCAGAAATTTAAATAAGTAGTTCGTAGCCGATCATGTGCTACTAAAAATTGTTAACTTCTTACCTAAGTGATGAACACTGACCCGACCCGTCTTGTGATGCAAGAATCAACCCCGGCGCCCAACGCTAAAACGGAATTAGATTCTAAACCCCGGCGGACCAATCGCCAAAAATTTAAAGCAAAACAGTTTAACTGGAAGCTACAAGATCGGAATGGGTAAGTTCGTTTCTCGGCTCAGCCTTTATTAGCGCGGCGGCAGTGGCTTCCCACTTAATGCCAGCTGGCGTAACGTTCGACAGTACCAATCAAAGAAAGATTTTCTTTGTGAAGTTTATGCGGCGGAAAAAGTGATTACGAGGGAAGGCATAGCCGTAACCTCTCGAAACCCGATTTGTTTAGTAACATGCCGGTTCATCCGGAATCATACTATACGCCGTAAACAACACAAACAAAATCCATTGCAATCCAGCACCAAGTGTGGAAAAACTGAATTTTAACATAACTCCGAGTGTTTCCCGGCGGAAAAACCACGTGAAACACCCAGAGACACGTTGTTATGTAAGTCTCACTTCAATAAAAATACCGTCGGAAGGGCCAACCCTCCAAATATAGGAATGAACAACGTGTACATACATGGCATGGTTATACATGAATAATAATCAATAATCAATGATAACACACCCTAACCATATATATATGCAACCTAATGAGGCCAACTAGATGGGAGCAAGCAGCGATGAATACAGTCATATAGCACAAACCTGCGAACCAGCGTCGACCACACCACACGTAGAATACACGATGCGAAGATTGCAGAGCAGCATGGCTCCGTGCCGGACCCCTCAGCTAGGTGAGAAAATCCAAGGCACTAGCCCACTTGGCATACTTGTTGCACACCCTGAAGGGACCGAGCAACAAGCTCCAGTTCACACTAAAAGAAGCCTCATGACTAAATAGTGAACTAATAGTGAGCTAGGATAATGAATCAGAACATGTGGGGAGCCTTGCCTTATCACAACAAGGACTCCACCTAACACGATTGCTTAGACCCAGAAAAACAGTCACCAGGGCCCGTATTTAACACTTCAGCCTACACCTAGTCGATAAAGCTAACCTGACCTCAGCACTTTCATGTACAAATGAGCAAAGACTCACCACCACCGAGGAAAGGTGACGAACAAGGGTAGGCAGGAGTGCCGGGGACACACGTCCTCACTGTGCGGGCCCGGGGAGAATAAGGATGAACAGCCGCTACGAGGAGTGTGGCGTGCCGTACCCAAAACAGCAGACGGACGGGAAGCGCAATGCTAGATCACGTTTAATTTTTTATTTTACTTATTTTTTACTAGTTTTTTCTAGTAGTGGTACCCACATCATAAAGGACGAGTCTGTGAGTGTTTTTTTAAGAGCGTTTTGCTCATGATGTGTGGCAATCGTATTTGATCTCTCCCCGGGCGGGAAGTTTGAACAAGCAAGCTGGATTTCAAGATTGGCCATAAACAATGTTAAGGCGCATTGTCAATGATGAAGGGGCCACTAATAAATTACTCATTATACCTAAACGTCTCCTCAGCTCAACATTTGTTATTCTATCTTGTAACCTGGCCCCACACATCCATCTCACCATTCTCATCTCATTACATTCCATTCTGTTGACATCCTCTACTTTAACGGCCCATGTTTCTGAGGCATACGTCATTGCACTTCTAACACATAGGCATACACCTTTCCCTTCAGGGGGAGAGGCATTCTTTTCATGGCCAGAATTGTCAGTAGTTCTCTGAACTTCCCCCAGCCACATCTAATTCTAGCGACAGTGGCAGCCTCGGCCCCACCACCGGCAAAGATGGTATCTCCTAGGTAACAACACTTGTCCACCAGCTCCAATGACTCATTTCCAAAATTCGCAGCCACAGGATCATCATTTAACACAAGCTCGCCTTTGAATACTACTACAGCCATTAGGTGACCAAGACATACCCGTGCAAAACATGGAGCTGCCTTTCAAACATTAAATAGATTGATAAAGGGAATGTTCAGATAGCATCATCTGAGAGGGAAACCTCCACCAAAATCCATTTTAAATTAAGAAGTAACTCTGTTGAGTAAGTTTTCTGTTGTATGTATAGATTAATCATCCACTCCACCACTGTCACATTTATCACTCCAATAACGCAATATTTACCACTCCAATGAGTAATGGCACAGTATTTGCCAGCGACTGAAGCTACAGAGATTAGCAATACTTTAATACTCGTGCGCGAACTTCACTGATAAATATTTAGAAAGATTCTTCTGCCAACCTTGATGCCTTTAGGGAAGGTTTGTGATAAATGGTGTGTCAAGTGAATATTGATCGATATGACTGGTTTGTTTACATGCCAGGGAGGTCAACGGTGCTTCAGCTCATTCAGGTGGTCGACGATTGGATTGCGATTTTATGAAGGCCCTTGACAAGTCCCACACAAAAGGCTATTAGAGAAGGTTAAAAGTTATAATAAAAGAAAGAAATGCGTGAATTGGATAGAGACCTTCCTGAAAGATCGAAGACAGAGGGTACTGGTGAATGGAATAGGCTCGGGGTGGAGGGAAGTTACAAGAGGGATCTGTGTTGCGACCACTACTGTTTGTCATGTTCATTAACGACTTACTGAAGTTATAACAAATGGAAGTGAGATGGAGGGACAGAGAGGGAGAGGTAGACCGAATGAGAGGTGGAAGGATGGAGTGAGGAAGTACATGAACGAAGGCGGTGCTGGTTGGGGGGAGGGGTGTCGACTGACTGGGGACAGAGGTGCATGGGGCGGTTGGTTCGTGGCCACACCTTCGGGGATCACGGCGTCAGGCAATAGATAGATAGAAGTGAGATATATTTGTATGCAGATGACATCAAGATATATAGAAGAGTGAGGAGTGAGGAAGACGTGGGTTTGCTTCAAGGAGATGTGGAGTGCATGAAGGGATGGTCTGAACATTGGTTAACCGTTAATGCATTATCATCCAAACAAAATGCAAGTACATGCGGATTGGGACAAACAATTAAGACAGACAAGGTAGGATACAGTATGTATGAAACAATGGAGGAAGTGAGTACAGAAAAGGATATAGGGGTAGTGATAGACAATAAGTTAAATTTCTCAGAATATTTAGCGGAGATGATAAATAAAGCCAATAAAATTGTAGGGCTGATAAGGAGGACATTTGTGTCACTGGATGAAGAAATCTTTAGGAATCTTTATACAGCACTGGTTTGGCCCCACATGGAATATGCGAACCAGGTGTGGGCTCCATATAAGGTGAAAGATATAGAAGCAGTGGAGAAAGTGCAGAGGAGAGCTAGCAAGCTGGTACCAACTTTGAAGAACTGGGGCTATGAGCAGAGGTTGAGGACACTGGGACTCCCGACACTGGCATATAGAAGGAAGAGAGGGGATATGATCGAGACATTTAAGATAGTGTCAGGAAAGTATGATGAGGATGTGTGTGAAGGTACCTCCTTGATGCGGGAGCGAACAAGAACGAGAGGACACTCTTAAGAAAATTGACAAGGAAAAAATTAGGCTTGAAACGACAAAGAACTCTTTTTGTGATATAGTGGTAAATGAGTGGAACGCACTGCCCCAGTATGTGGTCGATTTCAATTCAGTAAAGAAATTTGAAAGTAATCTTTATAAAGCATGGGGAAGACGAGAGTTGAAGTTTGATTACAAAGCAAAAATCTAGCTATCTATCTATTGGCTGATGCTTTTGTTGCTTCTCCAGATATTTCTCCACAACACAATTCAGGGTAAAAATCTGATCTACACATCCTCTTCCCTTCCTAAAACCGCCCTGCTCGTCACCTATCCATTTCTCCGTTCTCGCTCTCACTCTCTCAATCACTACCCTACTGTACACCTTCCCTACTATGCTTAGAAGACATATTCCTCGGTGGTTACCACACACTCCTCTTTCCCCTTTACCCTTATACTGTATAGGGGGACTATTATGCCTGTCTTCCAGTCATCAGGTGCACTACCCTTCTCCCATGCTAGTTTGCATATTTTCCAAACCCATTCGATCACTATCTCACCACCATACCTCAGCATTTCCCCACACACTCCATCTATTCCTGGTGCTTTCCCCAACTTCACTCTTTTCATGGCTTCACACACTTCTGACCTCCTGATCTCCACCTCCTCCTCCACTACTGCTCTTTTTCTCCCTCCCATACCGCATCAAATTATGTTTGCTGGCGCTTCATTCCTTACATTTAGCAATTTGTTGAAGTACTCCCTCTATCTTTAGACTCTCTCTTGCTTCTCGGCTAGCACTCACCCATTTTTATCTTTCACACCCTTACTGTTTCCCTTGCTACCTTCCCTAAAGCAAGTGTCACACTATGCCGATTTAAGTGCCAACGCTCCACGACTTAAGGGTCGGGAGCAGGTCTTTGCCTACATCGCCGCGCGACGTGGGTGGGCGCCAACTCAAGAGAGCCGTCGGGAGAGGTCGTCAGGGGCCTCAGGAAAAGTTCGACATGCACAACTCTCATGAGCTGAGTCGGCGACTTGTTAATTGACGGGACGGGGACGATAGGCGGGTGGCGTCCAGTAGGCGTCAGACGGTACAAGGGCGTCGATCTGTCTGCGTCAGACGCCGCTTATAAGGTAGGTCGCCTTCAGGCAGCGACCCGGTAACGCACAGGCACCCTCATAGGGGAAGGGCATACCGTGAATCCGCGACCTGGCAACGTCGCATGGGACATCGTTGATAGATTTTTTTTTTTTTTTTTTTTTTTTTTAAGCTTGATGGAGGTCTAGCGAAGAAACTAAAAAATAAATGAATATATAAATAAATAGACCCCAAAAATCACCACTGTCCCCTTAATCCGATGCCATCAACGAGTGACTATCTATAAACCCTTTCAATAGCGGTGGCGTCTGTTTTGCCTTAGTTCTGCCCTACTTAGACGATTTTATGCAGCTTAAGAACGGTCTGTGGGAGTTAAGAGAGATAAATGAGAGGAATGGAGGTCTTGTGATTGCTACAGGCCCTTTGTAAGCATAATACAATAACCTAATAGTTGCCAGACTATTACGAGAAAGATGTCACCGGTACTGAAAGGGTTAACTGATGGCCTTGTTTTACCAATTACTCAAACAAAACCCACTTAATTAAGGGGAGATGGGCGTATTTATTTGCTCATTTATGGATCTTTTTATTATGTTTTTAGTTTCCTCCCTAGATCTCAAGCTTAACCCCCTCCCCCTCCTCACCCACACACACACACACACACACACACACACACACAAACACACACAAACGTCGCCTCCGACGGACCAGTTTGCCTCGGTCGGGGTCAAGTGTGACAGGGTGGCTGTGCATCGCCGCCGTAGTATCTATAGGCGCTGCCCTACCTCCTATATTTGCTGCTCGTCAGGAGCATTGCCGCCAACCAGTTTGCGCGCTACGGCGCATGACGCCGCCCCAGCGGCGTCATTTATCTCCCTTAGGTCTTGCATGGTTGCCGCTCGACCCCTTCCAGTTGCCGTTAGGCGGCGTGCCCGTCCATACTGCCCGCCATGGGCGTCCCGTCCCTTGATCACCCATGATACTCGGCAGTGGTCTCCCCCTTGTATCGCCACTCCTTAAGTCGTGGATCATCGGCACTAAAATCGGCATAGTGTGACACTTGCTTAACTTTCTTTACTTCTTTCCAGAACAGTTTCTTACACTTCCTCCATTTTACACTCAGATTCCTTCCAAATTCCTCATCTACTCTTCTCTTACTTTCCTTCACTACTCTCTTTTTCTCCAAGTACCTCGCTCATTTCTGTCTCTCCAAATTTTCATTCCCTCTACTACCCAACCACTCTCTATACGCTTTATTCTTGTCTTCCACAGCTATGTTTACCTCTTCTGTCCCTCATGCTGTAGGCTACCCTTCACTCCCCTCCCTCTTCTCCTTACTCCACACCTCCTCACATGCTGCACAGATCTCTTCCATACACACTTTGCTCATCTCCTCCACTTCCTCCATACATTCCAGGTCAAACCTACCTAGTCGTCTTTCTACTGCTCTCCTGTACTCTTCCCTGATTTCCTCCTCCTGTAGCCTCTCCACCCTCCTCGCCATTCCACCTTCCTCTCGCCTCCCTCCAGCTCTCCTCACCCACTTTTGTATCCTAATTTTAGCTACTACTACATTATGGTCAGACAGACCCCCTCCAACACCCCTATACTATACACCCTATCATCCAGCACAGATTTCTTCATTCGTTCATCCACACATATATAATCAATCAGTGCCTTTCGTTCCACCACTGTCTTATCCAAATCCTTCTTCCTCCACACTACTTTCCATGTGTACCTGTGTATCATTCTGTGTAGGAATAAGGTGTTGGCTATCCACAGCCTCCTTCCCACACATACGTCCACAAGTGCACTACCATTCCCATTCACCTCTGACGGTACCCACCACCCTCCCACCACTCCATCAACTTTCTCATCACCCACCTTCCCATTCATATCCCCAATCAGAAATATTCTTTCGTTCTTCCCAAACTTACCCAGGCACGCCTCCACATTCACCCAGAACTCCTCTTTCTCTCTTACAGGTTTATCCTCTGTCGGAGCATACACACACACAATCACCCATGTTTGTATTCCTACTTTCATTCTCACCCACACAATCCTAGAACCCACAGACCCATAGTCTCTTACACGCTCCTTCCATTTGTTACTTACAAACAAACACGCACCTTCTCTCACTGCTCCCTCACTCACTCCAGCACACACACCCATTCCACACTCCCACTCTCTCACATCTGTACCCCTCCATTTGGTCTCAGTCATTCCAAATACAGTACATCCAGTCTGACATTCACTAACACTTTCAGGACCTCTCTCTCTTTTGTGTCATTATTCACGCCTCTCACATTCCATGTCGCTAATTTAAGATTGTCCATAGTCGGTCGAGGTTTATCAACATAAGGTCCGTCCACATCCGAGGCTGTTCGTTCGTTCTTCGTTGCGTAAGTATTTTTCACGGGTGGGGGGTCGCAAGCCCACCGACCCAACCTCTTTAGTAGCCTCTTACGACACGCAGGAGGCATGTGGGGCATATTCTATTCCCTTACCCCCAGGGCTTAAAGCAAAAATACAGAATAGTAAACAATTTGCGTCTGCTGCCGCCGCCGCCAACACCGTGAATATCCGCAGCAGTGCAAGTACTGGTACTGAGCTGGATAGCCTACACAGGCCTAGTTTGCCTTTTTTCCAGAGGATCTACTGTAAGATACTGTAAGATAAAAAATAATGCCCTTTATTTGTGTGTATCGTGTAAATACGATAGTGTAAGACACTTTTTGTGCTACCGTAGATCTCTGTGACGTCACGGTTGTTCCCGCTGCACGGCGTAGGACGATTAGGCTACATCGTGATTACATGTTGTAAGTAAGTTAAGATTATAAAAGACCTAATATGCTGTTAGAGTAATATTGACACGGTCTTATGTAGTATATATGAATTTATCATATATATTAATATAATTTATCGCATTGAGCAAGATAGAATCGGTATGATAATTTGGGCCCTGGCGTTTGCCAAGACAGCAAGGTGTGACTCTGACGAAGAGAGCTCAGAGCCTCCACGAACACCAACCAGTTAACATCTAATTTCCGCCTTCAGTTGATCGAGCTTTTGTGCCTCTAATCACATTAAACTGCCAGCAATCCACACATCTACACAATTACGACGCTCTCATCGACGCCATGGCTGACTGACAGATAAGCATAGTATTCATGTCCATTCCCATATAATCATTTGATTCTTTCTTTCACTTGACCCGAGCCTCAGGGCCGGCGTCTCGCTTCCCCATTGTCTGCCATATTGGGTAAACGTTCTCCTTTGTCTCATTGCCACGTGGAACTATTGGTGAGTTAATTCCTGGATATTATTAACCCTTATAACCTTACTTTATATATAAATTATTGTGTGAGACCTTTGGATATATATTAGCTTGTTTCAGAATGAATTCAATTTAGATATGGAGTAATTTAATTTAGATTGATTTTGTTTGAATTATTATAGCTTAGAGATATTTATCTTCCATTGATAGTATACCACATTGGTGCCCAGACCGGGGAATTAGCTACCAGTAAGGGATTTTTTATGGCAATGAGCAAGGGGACATACAACAGGATGCAGGAACAATTCTGTGATAAACTGGTGGGACTGGCCAAGCGATGGTAGTATCGTTGTGCCTGCCTAATCCTGCATCCCACCCATCATCTTCCCCCAATAATTCTCTTTTTCATTTCAGACTTCCTGTGACACATGACCTGACCTAAACAAAAATCTTGTTCAATATGACCCTTTAGTGTGGGTATTGCTATTTGGTGTGCTATTTTTTCTCCATAACGTAGAAGTCTACCGGTCGGCGTCTCTTACCTAGGCTACTATTTTGCCATTGTAATTGTAACATTTTAGGTGTAAATAGCCTACAGGCTTGCATACAAAATGAGTAAACAGGAAGAGACACCGTCTACTGGGGTGCAGAGCAAAGCCCCTAAAAATCAGAGGGCGGGACTTCGAGGAGTATTAAATAGGTTAATTATTGATGTCAACACTTTCATCACTGCTGCTGACCTCGAGGAATTAGAGGCTAGGTTAGACAATGTCCAGGCTACCCACGGTCGTATTGTTGATCTAAGTGAGGTGATTGTGGCAAGCATGACAGAGGAGGAAGAGATAGTTGCAGAGTGTGATAATTGCGCCCTCTATGATGAGACTGTCTTTAAAGCGAAGCACCTATTACAGCGCGCTGTCGCAAATAAGAAGGGAGGCGAAAACGAAGCCCATAGAAGGGTTGACCCGAAACACACTGTGCACCTCCCAAAGCTCAATCTTCCTACATTTGGGGGCAATTTGACTGAGTGGTTAGCTTTTTGGGATGTATTTCGGTCTACAGTACATGAATCCTCTTTGGATAATGTCCGTAAGTTTCACTACCTGAAAGGACAAATGGAAGGAGAGGCCTTACATTTGATAGAGGGTTTTGCGGTAGTAGGTGATAGCTATCTTGAGGCAGTACAACTATTACAGTCCACATACGGGGATCAAGAGCAGTTGAAGATGGCCCATGTCGTTGCCTTGTTAAAGCTCGCAGAACCACAGTACAAGGTTGAGGAGTTAGCAAAATTTAGGTCAGATATGGAGTGCCATACTCGATCGCTAGACACCCTAGGGCTCACCTCACAGGAAATGATAGTTATTATATTACGTCAGAAGCTTCCTATGGCAATACTTGACAAGGTTAGATCGTTTGATCTGGGGGAGTTCAAAATTAAGTTCAGTAAAGAAATTAGTAATTTACAGTTGAACAATGGGAGAATGAATGTGTCAGGAGGGAGTGGGAATGTGGAGATGAGGGGAACTGTACGCATGACAGTGGGGACTAAAGGAAAGAAAGAGGGTACATATAAGAAACCTGCTCAGATTCTATGTAAGCTATGTAACAATAACAAACATAAATGGAGTTTCTGTGTAAAATACCCAACAAATGAGACAAAACTAGCACAGGCAAAAAGGTTGAAGCTATGTGTAGGTTGTCTGAGCAAGGAACATGGTAAGCAAGGACAATGTACTGCTACATACTTAAGGTAAGCAGGGACAATGTACTGCTACATACTTAAGGCCGTGTCGCCACTGTAAAGGACATCACTTCGACAAGTTGTGTCCTACAGCAGACAAAGTCAAAGACGTCAAACCAGAGGGTACTACAACTTTGACACTAGGTAGCACGAAAGACACTACTATATTGCCCACAATACAGATTCCCATGGAAGGTAATGACAATAACAAGGTTTGTCGGGTACTTCTTGATCAAGGTCTCAACGATCCTTTATAAAAAGGTCCGTATTAATGGGACTTAATCATCGAATCGTAGGGGCTGAGACTCTTCGATTGCAGGGCTTCACAGGGGTTACTGACAAACAAGACTACGAGATAGCGGAGATTTCATATTCCTACCGTAAAAACAGGTACTTTATGACATGTATCGTAGTAGACACCCTACCAGAATATGTATCTGTAGGAGTGAAGAAGGTGGAACACACATTACGTAGCAAAGGGGTTAACTTGTCAGATCCCATGGGAGATCAGAGTGAGGTGCATGTTCTACTTGGTGTGGATCATTATTATGATGTAGTATACCCTGGATTTAAAAAGATGTGTTGTGTAATTTTAATCCCCACTAAATTTGGCTATTGCATGAGCGGAAAGGTGCATACTACACAGTCAAATGTCCTGGTCGACATGGTCTCGATATTAAGAGTGAATGTAACCGCGGCAGAGGAGTTGAGAAGGGAGGATTCCCAACCTAGTGACCCTAAAATGACTGCCGAGTTCGACCTGGAACGACTGTGGAGATTGGATCACATAGGCATTAATCCTATGGAGACCGATTATGACTCGGAAATTGCGCTGAAGAAGTTTGAAGAGTCTGTGAGCTATAGTGCCTCAGACAAGCAATACAAGGTTAGTTTACCCTGGAAGAACAGGGAGATGAGCCTGCCAACCAACTATGGATTGGCATTAGGTTGCTTGCGCGCATTACAGCGTAAATTAACAAATGAACCGAGCACGCGCCAGGCGTATGACGATGTATTTCGGAGTTATGAAGATTGAAGATTATCTTCATTGAAAGAGTCGATGTAAAAGAACCGATTAGGAAGGGAAGGGTTCACTATCTGGCCCATCATGGGGTGAGGAAAGACAGCGTCACCACACCAATATGGGTGGTGTATGACTGCTCTGCCCACCAAGGTCAACAACCCAGTCTAAATGACTGCCTGCTGACAGGTCCGTCCTTGGTGTCGGATCTTTCCCAACATCTATTGCGGTTTAGGCTGGGGCAGTATGTATTTACTAGTGACATCGAGAAAGCATTCTTGTTGGTCAAACTAAAAGAGGAAGATAGAGATGTTACCCGCTTTCTTTGGTTCGAAGACATTAGTGACTCTGAAAGTCCGGTCGTAATCTACCGTTTTCGGGTCGTACTCTTTGGTGCTACATGTTCACAGTTTTTGTTAAATGCCACAATCAAAAAACATCTATCAGATACTCATGAGGACACAAGTAAACTATCTCGCGGGTTGTATATAGACAATTTGCAGGGTTCTAGCGATAGTCAGGATGATTTGTTACATACCTAATGGGAAGCACGTAGATTGTTTACAGAAGCACATTTATTTCTCCGCGAGTGGGTTACTAATAGTGAAGATCTTCAGAGTTTAATACAGGTGGACGGTACGGCATCTCATAACCAGGAAAAGTTCAGAAATTTGGGGATGATCTGGCAACCTAAACAAGACATACTAACTTTTCAAACAAGGTCTTTTGCTCAGCAGACGGGAGCGCACTCAAAAAGAAGTCTGTTGAGCAAAGTTGTGCAATTTTTTGATCCTTTGGGTCTAGCATTACCCGTTACCATAAGAGCTGGGCGGGTGCCCAACCCCGAAAGGAGTTGAAATAGGGGAGCTATCCTCCCGCCAAAGGCGGCTTTCTAGGGCCTTTCCTAGCTGATGCTGAGAGGATTGGGTTCTAGTCATGTGGTGATGGGCTGGTCTATCCGAGTGAGAACTGAGCGGTCTCTGCCATACCCATAGCTTACTCTGACTGTTTCTTTTACTTATATATCTTCTAGATCTCAAGTGGCGGCGTCTTTTCCGTGGATGGACCTCCCTACTGCCAACCTTTTAGTAGGTAGTAGGGGTAGGCAGCCCCGCCCAGGGAAGTACTACCGCCAAGGTTTCGGGAGACTCAGGGAATAGCCTGAATTCCATTTTCTCTCCCAGGCCTTGGTAGCTGGATACACATCTTTCTGCCTCACACATCAGGGGTATCAGGAAAACCCTTTTTATATAACATACACATCCAACTTAACGACATTGCCCTACATCGCTATCCTCTATCCATAAAACACTACTCTTCCCACTACATATCATACATGTAACACCATACACCTTACCCAATAAATATGGCAGTACAATTATTAAGAGCAAACCTGGTGGTCCCTCGGATATCCACCCCCGGCAGGGTTGGGTCATTGACACAGGGCCCTCCCGGTCGTCATCATGCGACTGTGTCAAGAGCATTGCAACGTCCCAAAGCTGCTCGTCGGTGCAGCTTTTTCTTTAGCAATATAAGGGGACTTCACTCTAACATCAATTCTGTACACCAATTTCTTCAAGCAGAATCCCCTACTCTCCTTTTTTTGACAGAGACTCAAGTAACATCCACATCTGACACGTCTAGATTTAATTTTCCAGGTTATCAACTGCTCCAAAATTTCAGACCTAAAGGAGGTGTATGTTGCTTCGCAAAATCTGAAATTGCCCTGGAGGAGGTTACTAGTTTCAATTGTCCCTATTTTGATTATTCTATATACAAATTAATTTCTGCTGGTAAATTTAAATACATATGTTGCATTTACCGGTCCCCAAATACTCCTCCAGAGCAAAGTCTTTTTGATTCTCTGTCCTCACAACTCAGTGTCCTCAACTTAAATGCTTCTTCTGAAATCACTGTGTTGGGTGATTTTAATGTCCATAATGTTGAATGGCTCACTCATTCAGCCAGGACTGATGATGCTGGTCTTGAATGTGAGCTATTTGCAGACTCATTTAATCTCACTCAACTAGTCAACCAACCCACCCGTGTACCAGATAATCCTAATCATAATTCCCACCTACTGGACTTATTTTTAACAACCAATTCAGAAAATTATGATGTTACAGTGAGGTCCCCGCTTGGATCTTCTGATCACTGTCTGATACAGGCCACCTGTCTATCACCTACCACACCTTCCCACTCTGAACCTGTTTTGGTGACTAAATGGCATTACGATAGGGCAGACTGGGAGGGTCTTCAAGGTTTCTTTATTGATATTCCCTGGACCTCTTTCTTTTCTAATGATGCACACTCCACCTTGAGCCACATACAAGATTTTGTAAAAATTGGAATGGAAACTTTTATTCCTCATCAAAAGTACATTAAAAGATCTAATTCACCTAAATGGTTTGACCATAATTGTGCTAGAGTAACTGAACAAAAAGCAATAGCCTACAATGCATACACAAGATCAAAAACACATGAAGCCTTTAATTACTTTAGAAACATCAGAAATCATGCCAAAACTGTATTAAACCTAACTAAATCAAACTTTCTCCACAAGCAGGCAAATAAACTTCTAAATAATCCAAATGATAACAAAATATTTTGGTCTACTCTTAACTCATTCAAATCCAACTTCACAACTGCTTCATCCATTCCACCATTAAAATCTCCGACTGGCAATCTTGTAAGTGACCCACGAGGTAGAGCTAACCTTCTTGCGGATATTTTCTCCACCAACTCAACCTTAGATGAAATAAATCAAGATGTCCCTGTACTTAATTTTAATTCACCTGAAATTCCCTCACTTAAGATCCACACCAGACATGTCAAAACTATTTTGCAGAATCTCTCAGTAGATAAGGCTCCTGGTCCAGATGAAATTCCTCCAATAGTACTTAAGAATTGCTCCTTGGTGCTCGCTCCTGTATTGGCAAAATTTTTCCGTCTATGTACTCATACCTCATGCTTCCCAGTACCCTGGAAAGAAGCAAACATCCATCCAGTTCCTAAAAAAGGTGCCTCTTCAGATCCATCAAACTACAGACCAATAGCTATAACTTCCACTCTTGGTAAAGTCTTTGAAATTATATTAAATAATCACATAATTAAGCATCTTGAGAATAATAAATTAATCAGTGATAGGCAATATGGTTTTAGACGATGTCGATCAACTGCAGACATTCTTTGCCTTCTTACGCATCAAATCAACCAAGCTACAGACCAACATGGTGAAACACATACAATAGCACTGGATATATCAAAGGCATTTGATAGAGTCTGGCATCAATCCTTATTGTCGAAGATGTCACACTACGGCCTTGCATCATTAGTTCCACTAATTTCTTCTTATCTTCATAACAGAAAAATATGTGTAATGGTAGATGGCCTTTATTCTCAATTTCACTCAATAAATGCTGGTGTTCCCCAGGGATCAGTTTTGGCCCCAACTCTGTTCCTCATTCATATCAATGATCTCATATCTACCACTCATAATCCAATACATTCCTATGCAGATGACTCAACACTCCACAGTTCCTTCACATTTACCAATTCTTTCACCCAACCCGATCTTATAAATTCAAAAATAAGCACTGCAATTTCTCTGAACCAGGACCTTTCTAGAATTGAAAAATGGGGACAAAAGAATCTAGTTTCCTTTAATGCACAGAAAACCAAGTACATTCAATTTTCTAACCGACAGAATCTCACTGACTCCCATATATTTTTTAATGATGTAAATATTCCCACTTCCCCTAGTATTGACATTCTCGGTGTAACATTAACTACTAACTTGAGCTGGACACATTATGTTAGAATCATTGCTAAGAATGCCTCTAAAAAACTGGGACTCCTGTACAGAGTTCGAGAATTCTTCACTGACGAGCAGTTGGCCGTAATATATAAAAGTCATGTGCGTTCTCAGATGGATTACTGTTCACCTCTGTGGAGTGGAAGTGGAGTGGTTGCATTGAGGCAGTTGGACAAAATTCAAAATAAAGCTATTAGATTAATCAATAACCCTGCAATCACACAGGACCTTCCTACATTATCCATACGAAGAAACGTTGCATCCCTTGCATTATTCTACAGATATTTTCACAGCAATTGTTCCGAGGAACTTGCTTCAATTGTGCCGCCTCTCCACATCTTTCCCCGTAGAACTAGGGCAGCTGAGAGCGCCCATGAATTTACACTTTCTCCTCCACAATGCAGAACTTCTGCTTATCAAAATTCATTTATCCCTAGAACTACTACTCTTTGGAATTCACTTCCCTCGAATTGCTTTCCACAAACTTACAATCTACAAATGTTTAAATCCAGTTGTTACAAACATTTTATGAATGGAGGATGCCTTTAGGCACATGGACCTTTTTGTTTTATCTGTGTTTTTCCTTCCTCCGTTCATTGTCTCTTAAAAACAAAAAAAAAACAAAAAAAAAACTAGAAGTTGGCAGATTGGGAGCCAAAGCGTCACATTTTTCCCTTGCCCCTCAACTTTCCCTTCATAATTGCTGAGGGGCACAGGGCCTTGGGTGGGGCTTTGGTTTCCTGGGCGTTTCCGCACCTTCTTCAGCTCCCTGCCTTGGAGTGGCTTCGGTCACCCGGGCTTTGTTAGTGGTAAGAAGTGAGGATTTTGTGGGGGCGCTCGTTTATGGCCATGGCCTTGCTCGAGACCTTGGGGCTGTTCGGCCAGACAGCCTGGGGAACAACAACAACAACAACCATAAGAGCTAGGATTCTGGTGCAGGAAGTTTGGAGACGCAAAATAGGATGGGATGACAGTTTGCCCGAGGACTTGAATGACCAAGGGACATTGTTGTTGAAAGAGTATGACATCCTATGTACTAAACCATTACCTCGTAAAGTGGCGGCGTTCGGTGACGTTACATTACACACGTTTTGCGATGCTAGCGCCATGGCATACGGGGTAACCATATATGTCGTTACTTCATTTGGGGCACATTTAGTTACCGCCCGGGCCAAAGTAGCCCCGGTCAAAAAGGTAACTATCCCTAAAATGGAATTGACTGCCATGCTGCTATTAGCACGTCTGGTGCAACATGTACACGCAGCATACGAGAGCGAGTTAAATATTGAAATCATTCACGTTTGGTGCGATAGTCAGGTCGCACTCAACTGGATACATAGCAAGAAGTCTCTGCCAGTCTATGTGCGGAATAGGGTAGATGAGATTAGAGCCCTATTGCCAGACGTTGCATATCATTATGTAAATACAAAAGACAACCCTAGTGATCTCATAACTAGGGGTATAACGGCTAGCCAGTTAGTGAAGTCCGAATTGTGGTGGCATGGTCCAAAGTGGCTGCTCCATGAAAATGAATGGACGATTTGGCATGCTGTTGCTGAGGGACTTCTGCCACTGGAAACAGTGGCAGTTACAGCCCAACCAAATGAGCCACCGGGTCCAATATTAGAATGGGCAACATTCGGTGACTATAATAAATTAGTCAGAGTTGTAACTTGGGTGTTGAGATATATATCCAATATCAAGCTTAAAGTAACGGGCCAGCTCTGCAACAGGGGTCACAACATTGGTGCTCGTGAATATAAAGCAGCTGAAGTAACTTTGATCAAGTGGGTTCAAGCAGAAACCTTTTCCAATTAATTAGAATCTCTGCAAAGCTCGAATAAGACGATAATGCCTAATTTAGTGTGTCAATTGAGGTTGCACCTAGATAATGACCTCATCAGGTGTGAGGGTCGCCTGAAGTGGTCGGGTGTAATGGACGGCACAAACCGTCCTATACTTATGCCAACAAGACATCACGTTACTGATCTATTGATCATACGTGCACATAAGGAAGTAAAACACTACGGGGTATGTCATATTATATCAAATTTGCGTCTCACATGGTGGATACCCAGAGTTCGACAAGTAGCTTGACGCATAGTAAGAAAGTGTGTAATATGCCAGAGACTAAAGGGTAAACCATATACAACTGGACCAGCTCCACCTCTACCTGAATGTCGTGTAAAGCACATAGAGCCTTTCCAAGCTGTAGGGTAAGATTACACAGGTGCATTGAAGACGAGAGAGCATGAGAAGGTTTATATATTATTGTTTACCTGTGCAACGTCTCGAGAGGTACACCTAGAACTATGTGATAATATGTCTGGTTTCAGGAAAAGACCCAATAAGTATTACCGCTTCACTTTCCAAAGAACTAGAATCATGTAGTGAATGGCTAGTGGACAATAGACTATCTCTTCACCTGGGCAAGACGGAAGCCATCTTATGTGGAACAAAACGCAAATTGAAAGACATTGTGGGCTTCTCGGCCAACTGTAATGATATTCCTATAACAACAGTGTCACAAGTTAAATATCTCGGACTAATACTGGACGCGAGTTTGTCAGGTGAAACAATTTTGGAATCTATCCTGAGTAAGTGTAGAGCACGTATAAAATTCCTGTATAGACAGGTGGGGTGCTTGCCCGCGGCGACCAAAAAGACCCTCTGCCAAGCGCTTGTTCAATGTCATTTTGACTATTCTGTGTCATCCTGGTACTCTGCATCATCTAAATCAGCACAGCACAAACTTCAGGTCACTCAAAATAAAATGGTTAGGTTCATGCTGAACCTAGGACCCAGATCATATGTTGGCCAGGAACAACTTCAGTCACTAGGTATGCTCAATGTCTCTGACAGGGCCAAACAAATCAGGCTCACTAATGCCTTCAACATTTTCTATGACAGAGCTCCAGAGTATCTAAAGAATGATTTTGTTAAAGCAAATGAGAGGAGTGGACATAATACAAGAAACAGGATGTTTAATTTTAAGGTCCCGAGAATCCAAGGACAGGGTAAGCAAACATTCTTCTTCACTACCATCAAAGACTGGAACGACCTACCCCAGTCAGTCCGTGAAAAGAGAACACTATTCCTTCAGACGTAGCCTGAAGGAACACCTGAACCGGACAGCTGCGAGAAGGGAGCACCAAGCTTGTGTCTACTACTAAATACGACATAAGAGATAGACAAACCAAACTGAAATGATTACTGATTACGGAATACTGATATTTACTATAGGATGTAAGGTATCTTAAAATAATCCGCTAGAAATACTTTCTCTAAAGTATCTATTTCTTTATCCTCCCCATTTCCCCAGCTAACCTAATCCCACAAGGACCCCAATGGAAATACGCCTAACAGCCTTATTGGGCTATCCTTAGTTGGAATTATGCAAGGCTGGTACCTGTCATATTTGTAACATACTATGTGGTACCAACACTGTAAATTGCTAACTGAATAAATATTATTATTATTATTATTATGTCTAGCGAAGAATTTGTGCTGGCGTTTAGACGGTTTTGTGCTCGTCATTCATTCCCTCAACGCATTCTTAGCGACAATGCTCCTACTTATATCCAGGTATCAAAATATCTAAAGGATATGAGCAGTGATCCTACAATCATCACTTTTATGGGAGAGAGGAAGTGCGAATGGAGGTTCATCCCAGTACTGGTTAAGGCACCTTGGTTTGGTGGGATGTGGGAACGGTGTGTCGGCATAGTAAAGTCAGGACTCAGAGCGGTAGTAGGACGTGCTCTATTAAAGAAGAGTGAGTTGACGACAGTCCTCACAGAGATAGAGGCAGTCGTGAATGATCGTCCGCTCCCATATGTGTACACCGACCTGCAAGAGCCACTACCATTAACGCCAGCTCACTTGGATGCAAACGAAAATACCCTTTTTGTCATCCATGCTGGTTCAAATGACGTCATGCGCACCAGATCCGAAGAGTTGATGGAGAAATATCGCAAGATGATCCAGCACTACAAAAACAAGTCAAGGAATATCATCATCTCAGGCATTCTCCCCAAGATCGACGCACCTGACAAATTCTACGACAAGGCCTTCAGCACAAATAGCCGACTAAAATATTTGTGTCTGAAGGAAGAAGTTGAATTCATCAACCTCTGGGATAATTTCTATAACCAGCCTACTCTGTTCCGCAAGGATGGCACTCATCTAAACCCTGTGCGTTCAGCACGCATGGGTCGTCTCCTACACGAAGCAGTCCGCAGCCATGGATCAAAAAATGCCATCCGAGAAGAAGCAGCAGTGACATAAATCATCTAACGCCAAGCAAAAAACAGAGGCAACCGAGGACCACCAGCGATAAGGACCGAAGACAGCGAGGACCGAGGACAGCCATGAACATAAATGTAGATTCGACAAGAACCAAAAATATTATTAAAGAGCGTTCCGTGAGTTCTAAAATAAAAAATTTAAAGGTTTTCTATGCAAACGCTCGTAGCATACGCAATACATTTTCAGATTTAGAGGAGCTAGTGTTTACAGAAGATTATGATGTGATTGGCATAACAGAATCTTGGCTCAATACAGAAGATAGAGACTTTTTAGCAGAATATTCACTTCCCGGTTATGTAATGTTTGAGAAAAGCCGATTAAATAGAAATGGAGGTGGCGATTTACTTTATATCAAAGAAAGTCTTAACCCTACCCTCTTGTCAAAACCTCAAATTGTAAACGTCGACACATCTTTTGTGCTAATAAAGAATAATAAAGGTACAAAAATAATACTTGCATTAATATACAGGCCTCCAGCTCAATCAGTGCAAACTGACCAAGAAATTTACGAACAAATTGCAGATGTAAGTAACTCACAAGATACCGTAATTTTTGGTGACTTTAATTTACCTGTGACCAAGTGGGGTGATACTCTTACTTCACACTCCGGACATGACTTGTATACGAACTTGCAAGAGAGTTCGCTTTATCAATTTGTTCGAACGCCGACCCGTGGTAATAACGTTCTTGATATTGTACTTGCAACAAAAGAAGAATTAATAGAGAATTTGAATGTTGGTGATGAATTCAGTGACAGCGACCATAACTTTCACTTTAAAGTTTACTAGTAACGAACCAAATAGTAGCATCGAAAAAGTCCCTAATTTCAAGAAAGCAAACTTTCATAAACTTAGAGCTATGTTTAAAGAAACTGACTGGAGCTTTTTAATTAACATTAACGACATAAATACATCTTGGAAGTTATTCGAAACCACTTACCTAAAAGCAGTGCAAGACTGCATACCATCGAAAATACGGCGTCCAGGCCATAATAATAAGCCCAAATGGTGGAATAAAGATATTTCAAACTGTCTACTTGCTAAAAAATTTGCTAATGATAGATTAAAATCCTCACAAAACGACGAAGAACGGGTGAAATTTGTAGAGCTACGACGCAAAGCCAAAAAGTTAATTAAGCAAAGTAAAAAGACCCTAGAGTTACATATTGCGAATCAAAGTATAACAAACCCGAAAGAATTCTATAGTTATATCAGAAAGAAAAAGGTAGTTACTTCAACTGTTGGACCGTTAGTCGATGAAAATGGAGAATACACCAAAGACGAAGTACAAATGAGTAATGCCCTCAATATCTTCTTTTCATCAGTTTTTACAACAGAAGACCTCAGTTATATCCCTACACCATTGCCGATTCAGATTGATAATTCAGATGTTCTAAGCAATATCACCATTACAGAGAGAGAAGTATTGAATTGTTTAGATAAACTCAAGGTAAATAAAACGCCTGGACCTGATACAATCTCGCCTAGAGTTCTAAAGGAAGCTAAGGATGAGCTCTCCAAACCACTGACATTACTATTCAATAAATCCTTGCAGTCTGGAACTATGCCTGATCAGTGGAATCTAGCCAACGTAACACCGATATTAAAAAAAGGCAGCAAATCCCTACCCAGTAACTATCGTCCAATTAGCTTAATCTCAGTTGTATGTAAAATGCTAGAAACGGTCATAAGAGACAGACTCGTAAATCACTTAGAGGAAAATAACATACTTAAAGATACTCAACACGGCTTTCGTAAAAAACGTTCCTGTTTAACAAACCTCTTAGACTTCTTCCACGATATCCTCAACCTCTACGATGAGAGTAAAGCTGTAGATATTATATACCTTGATTTTCAAAAGGCCTTTGACAAAGTTCCCCACAAACGTTTACTACTAAAACTAAAAGCGCATGGAATACAAGACGGTGTGTTGAAATGGATAGAAAATTGGCTCAGCGACAGAAAGCAAAGAGTAGTCATAAACGGTAAGGCATCTAAATGGACCAATGTAAGTAGCGGGGTACCCCAGGGATCGGTACTAGGACCAATTCTCTTTCTAATTTACATCAACGACATAGATGAGGGTCTCACCTGTACAATCTCAAAATTTGCTGACGATACAAAAATTGCAAATAGCGTACTCTCAAAAGAACAAGTTGACGATATGCAACACAATCTAGATAAATTGTCATGTTGGGCCCAAATTTGGCAAATGAGTTTCAATGCGGATAAATGTAAAGTACTACATATCGGATACCTAAATGAGAAAGCAAACTATTCTATGAATGGCGCTCAGCTTAAGAATGTAAACAGCGAAACCGATCTGGGAGTAACAATATCGAGTAACCTAAAACCGAGTCAACAATGTTCAGAAGTTGTTAAGAAGGCAAACAAAATAATTGGCTTTATAGGCAGGTCATTTGAGCATAAATCCAAAGAAGTTATCCTAACCCTTTACAATTCCTTAGTCCGCCCTCTTCTGGAATACTGCGGTCAATGCTGGTGTCCATATTACCAAAAAGATATAAACAAGCTGGAACGAGTTCAACGTAGAGTTACCAAAATGATACCTAGCCTAAAGAACAAACCATACAAAGAGCGTCTTAGAGAATTAAATCTATTTCCTTTAACCCAGCGCAGATTAAGAGGTGACTTAATTCAAGTGTTCAAAATCATCAAAGGCATCGACAATATGAACTGTAGTAAGTATTTCACTATCGACCAATCTAATTACACACGGGGAAACGGTTGCCAAATTATTGGTAAATCTTTTAACTCACACGAATCCAAGAATTTCTTCTTCAATCGAGTTGTCAACTTGTGGAATGGGCTTCCCCGAGACGTTATAGACTGCAGCACCGTTGATTCATTTAAACTCCGCCTAGACAAATATCTTGCATCAAACCCGCGACTGACTGCGTTTGTAAATGAATAACTTTATTTTATCCTCCCCTCAGTTACTAACTCATCTGTCCCCTACTAACTTACTAATCCTGCCACGGACATTAGTTCCCTTTCCAATGTTCCCTTACCCACTCTAAACCACTGTTTGGATACTTGATCCTCAGTGTTTTGGAGGACAAGCAGCCTAGAAGGGTCACTAGACCTGTTGTTGCTTGATTTCCTTTGTACTCCTTTATACTTGCTATATGGTAAACCATTGACTGCATTTCCATCTCATTTCCAATCCATTGTAGAGTTAGAGGATCCCTCGTACTCTGAAGCAGCGGTGTCTAAGCGATACCAGTATATATCGAGGGTAATCGAAGATTTTAGAAAAAGGTGGATTAATGAATATCTGCTAGCATTGAGGGAAAGGAGTGTTACACCCTCTGGTAGACCGACGGGACCTACTGTTGGTGAAGTCGTTTTAATTAAAGAAGATAGTCCTCGTTTGTACTGGAAATTAGGCCGCGTGTTGGAAGTGTACACGGGGGAAGACTCTGTAGAGCGGGTGGTGCTATTGAAGACAGCCACTGGTACTACTGTTCGTCCTATCGCACGTTTTTACGCTTTGGAGCTCGATTCCACTTTACAATCGGAGACTCCAACTGTTATGCTGGGTCCGAGGATTCTCAAAATAACGACTCACCTCTTACTGATGGTGATCAATCTCGGACCGGGACGCGTCCCAGACGCGCTGCTGCTGGCGCCGTCGACATGTGGCGTCAGAAGATAGCCTCTGGGCAACTTTAAATTTAAGGTGGGGTTAACTTATTTTTTGTGGGGGGGAGTGTATCGTGTAAATACGATAGTGTAAGACACTTTTTGTGCTACCGTACATCTCTGTGACGTCACGGTCGTTCCCGCTGCACGGCGTAGGACGATTACATCATGATTACATGTTGTAAGTAAGTTAAGATTATAAAAGACCTAATATGCTGTTAGAGTAATATTGACATGGTCTTATGTAGTATATATGAATTTATCGTATATATTAATATAATTTATCGTATTGAGCAAGATAGAATCGGTACGATAATTTGGGCCCTGGCGTTTGCCAAGGCAGCAAGGTGTGACTCTGAGGAAGAGAGCTCAGAGCCTCCACGAACACCAACCAGTTAACATCTAATTTCCGCCTTCAGTTGATCGAGCTTTTGTGCCTCTAATCACATTAAACTGCCAGCAATCCACACATCTACACAATTACGACGCTCTCATCGAAGCCATGACTGACTGACAGATAAGCAAAGTATTCATGTCCATTCCCATATAATCATTTGATTCTTTCTTTCACTTGACCCGAGCCTCAGGGCTGGCGTCTCGCTTCCCCATTGTCTGCCATATTGGGTAAACGTTCTCCTTTGTCTCATTGCATAAACAAGAATCTAGGGAAAGATCAATTAAATCACTGCAAGATTTAATACAATTAAAAGATGCTTTAATACAGTTACTCTAAACAACAATAAACTCTTCACTCCTATCTGAAAGCAATTGAAGTATAGTCCTACAGCATAGACCTGGAAACTTCTGAAGAAAGTCTGATGCTCATAAGATGCTCGTATCTTAACTATAAATAAAGGCAGGAGGCAGGACACCACACGTGTAAAGCGAATACACAAAAAGATAGGACATATAATGTTAACTGACACGAGAATACTATAAATGCGCAACGGTAGTAATGCTCGACACTAAAAAGAAGTACTTCCTTATCAACGAAACAGTCTACTATGGTTGTGAAACTCAACAACAACCTAGACTAATAAATGCTTGTGAATAATAATGCATACATATCAAGAGAGCTTATGTCCTAACTAGTGTCTGCTAGGTGAATAAAGTCTAGCTGGGATATCAAGGTTAGGAAACTGTGGCTGAGCAAGACAGGCTCATAGCCTAGCATGGTCCTTAAGGCAGTATGTTTAAAGTTACGTTAATGACGGGGATGCTCTCTTGGTAAACCCAGATCTCAAGTATCTGGCTCTACCCTGGCGATCCCTCAAAAGTCAAGCAAAGAGGCAGCACTGTGTTTATAAGGTAGTAGGCTAATGCCCTCTTACAACACGATGCTGCACTCGCAAAAGGCACAACCAAAAGGACTACCTAGGCTACCACAGAAACCATCGAAGTCGTGTAGGTATAAGCGAACCATACACACATCGGTGACAACGATATCAGAAACCTTATCCCAGTCTTGCATTAAATAACCCAGCAGAGCACTACTGATAATGAGGGAGACACACACAGAGTCATCAAACCTCCATAAACTAAGAAACCTTATAGCCTATTCTAATACATGTAAATATCTCAGAGAGCGACGTACACAATACGATGGGCCGATATGAAATTGTATGCAGAACCCAAAGGGAGTGTTGTGATGTTAAAAGATGAGAGGAATGAAAGAGAAGAAGTGGAGTGAGAGAGACAGTATCAGAATGGTGGGGGAGATGGGAGACAGTTGTAAAAAGGATGTTAGTCGTGCACGTCCCTAGCCTGCTCTGAAGAAGGCAGCTCTGGTGGACCCCCGCAACACAGGAGCCCACAAAGACGCGGTGGTCGGCCAATCACAGGCCGAGACATCACAAGGCAGCAGGTGTCACGTGACACAGCCAGCCAGGCCAGCCAATCAAGGGGACGAGCCTCCGAGCGAGGGAAGCAACACATGTATACGCACGCACACACTACCACCTCGCTGCCTATATTGTTCTTTCTCCTTAACAATATACAATGCATGTTATATTCAATCAATGAAATAAAATACTTCCCGTTGTCACAGACGAAAATAAAGACCACCAATGGACAGTCTGTGACAATACCAGTACTAGGAAAGAAAGAACAACCTTCTCTGATAACTGTAGCCCATTTCAATGTCCCTGGTGAGCGCTAGGGCTACCGGCAGGCGATTCTGCCAACGCTGGCAGGCGTCACACCCCGCCCAAGATATAGGACGCTCAACCCTAGGCGAGCACGATATCTGACAAGGCAGAATGCTGACAAGACCTGCCACACTTAGCCACTCCACCAGAAATGAAATGTAAAGCTCAGTTCTTACATAAAACAACATTTTAACATAAATTAAATCTTATAACCCCTCCCAAACATATTAGTATAATTTTAGCCTACTATGCTCCCAGAGCGAGCTACACAGAGCCCAGCCTCCTAAGTGAAAGACAGGTTCAACTTAGGACATTAGCTATAACATAGGCAACTTATAATTAACTATCAAAAGAAAGAGTTTTTGTGTGATTTTTTGGATTTAATTTTAATGTTGTTTTGACGGCTGCTCTACAGGGGCAAGCCTGATTTTTCTCCACTCTCAACACACACTGACTGAACGGCGAGGGTTCTCCTGCAAACAAACCCTCCCGTGACAAACAATCAGCCAAAACATTATCAGTGCCCTTAACATGCCACACATCCAACTTGTGTTCTGGCAGCAAAACAACACCTGGCACTGATAAACTGCCCAGTTCATCACAAGACTGGCATTTCTCTTCGCTCTTTCTGGCAACGGGACCTGCCAAAAGCCTTTCATTAGTTCTACCTTCGTGATAGGCGATGCAGCCCCGATGCGGTCTATGGTGTCGTCAACTCTCGATAAGGTATAGGCGTCTGTCAGGGATAATTCATACCCACTCTTGCAATCAACACACACACTGATCTTGCCACTTAACACAGGTTGCAAAGTTACAGGCAACGACCACTCACAACATTCCTTATCCCTCAGACCCTTCGTCAACACGTAATCCAGCTCTGCTTGCACCACAGGCTGTCGAGCAGGATTTATACGGTAGGGAGCCAATTTGAACCTTGCACTGTCTCCAGCCTCCATGTCGGATTCTACCCCGTACATCAGGCCTGGAGAATGAACAAACATGCGAATGTACTGCCATAGCCTAGTAAACAACTGCCTGGCACTGTCTCCAGCCTCCATGTCGGATTCTATCCCGTACATCAGGCCTGGAGAATGAACAAACATGCGAATGTACTGCCATAGACTAGTAAACAACTGCCTTGCACTGTCTCCACGAACAACATGCTCATTGCCCTCCCACAACCCAGCCGAGACCACAGTTTTTACACTATAGCCTCCCTCCTTCTCCACCTTTGTTCCCAGAACAGCCAGGTCATGAGAGTGACAATCTGTACCACCTGTGCAGTCACTCCCATAGTTCATAATTTCTAAGGCTTCCCCGCCGATACCGTACATGCGCACCCCCACATTCCTTACGACTACATCTGCCTGCGCAGCATCACCGCTTTTAGCGACATGGCCAGATACAGCCGGTCTATGGTAGGGCTGTTGCATTCGACTAGAGCAGCATTGGGAGGCTATGCGACGACCGGGCACATCCACTCCACAGCCAACCTCACCAATCTGCTCAATGTCCTCCTTCTGACCACCACCCTTGGCAGCCTTGGGTCGACCCTGACCTGGCAACCATGCCAAAGCCTCGTCGCCCACCTTGAACCACCGAAACAACGAGGCTAACGGTCTGCAAACATTCAAGTGACCTGCCCACGGAACATCTTGCACCGCATGAGTTGTGAGGCTCGGGTGCTCGGCACGACCAGTGGGGTATGAACCGAGCTGGTGCTGGAGCGCTGCACACTACTGCTCAGGCAGGTGCTCTAGCGCTTCCACAGCCACCAGACTCGTGTCCCCCGCCCACTGCTCCGCCGAGACATGACAATCCCTACTCTCCTCCACCTGTGCCCTACTGCCCCCCTCTCCTCCTCCACCTTGGCCGCTCCAGACCAACGCAGGGACAGTAGGCTGCTCAGGTGGTTGCCTCACAAACTCCTCCAACAGGTTCACATGACATGTTTCCCCGTCCTCGTGTTCGATAGCCCCGTTCCCACAACTCTCCTCCACCTGGGAACTACAAAGTCGCGGAGTGCCATCACGCCCAACCATGTCACTAGGGGTGACAGGTTCTGGGGCCACTCCGGAGCTCACCTCTGGGTCAAGTACTAAGCCGCTAAGGAGAGCCGCTGGAGCAAAACTCACAAAACTCCCAACTTTAGCTTGCTCCTTCCGACCGTTCCTCCGCTGGTCTAGAGACTGAGGAATAGGCTGTGACACTTTGGATGCACGAGATCGGGTGACAACACACACCCTCTGCTGTCGTTGACACCTCTCGACCAACTCCTGCCCCTCCCTACTCACGTCGGCCGCCCTCTCGGCACCGACTAAGGGTGGAACCTCAGAAGCAGGTACCGCAAAGTCGTTGCCGAAAAGAAGGTCGACACCCTCTACTGGCAGTTTCTCCACGATTCCGACATCCAACTCTCGTGTCACACCTTCTACCTCCAGCTCCACTCGGACCAACGGGTATGACTTTGTAGCATTGATACCCTGCACCACAACTACCCATGCCACGTTTATAGGTTTGCCTGTAAAGTTTTTCATCAATGTCAAGGAAGCACCCGTATCACGCAAAAATTCTACTCCATGCTTGCAACCAGCCCAACTCACGCAGCCGTGCCCTCTATGGTCACAAAAAGTATCCCGGACAGGTGTCAAGCCTTCCGGACACTTCTTCACTGGCAGTGCTCCAGCCTCTGAACATTTACCCCGGGCAAACGCAGACGACTTCAAAGACACTCCAATGTTGCGAGCCAAAGACACGACTGCTGTAGGTAGCTTGCTAGGACAGGATCGTGCAAAATGCCCCTTCTCATGACAATGAAAACACTCTAACTCCCCCTTGGACTTCCCTTGAGGTGGGGAAGGGCCCTGACCCTTCTTAAATGGGACGGTATTAGGTTTATGGTCAGACTTAATATCATTGCTCTTGTTGTTATGGTTATATGGTGTATCACTGACTCGGGGGGGTGGAGTGTTGCGCCCCTTGTTACCTGCATCGTTCCGTTGTGCAGACCCGCACCCACGAATCAGTGACATTCTCAGGTCAGCCATCTCAGCTGCCTCTTGTAGAGTTTTAGGGTTTTTCTCTTTAAGGTTCAACGTTATGTCGCTTCCCGTACACTTAAAGAATTGCTCGAGAAGCATCAACTGTTTTATCTCATCAAACATTGTTGCCTTCTCCGATCTCAGCCAATTCCCAAAAGCGTCAGACAGTTCCCGGGCATGTTCAAGAAAGGTGCACTCACGACCCTTCGTAACACCCCGGAACTTCAACCTATAAGTCTCTGGTTGTAACTCATATGCCCGCAGGACAGCCTCCTTCAATACCTCATAATCAATGCAAGACTCCAAGGGCAACGCATCATATGCCTTGAGTCCTTTGCCAACCAACCTAGAGGAAACAAGGGCTGCCCACTTAACCTCGGGCCATTGGTGCTCCCGGCACTTCTTCTCAAAACGCAGGAAAAACTCGGTGACACCCGACTCGTCAAATACAGGGACTAACTTAAGAAGGTGCGACAAAGGCTGCTCAAGGCCTCGATTCCCAGAACCGAGACGCTGCCCTGTCGACTCCACCCGAGACTTCTCAAGATCTCTGTCTGCACAGTACTTCGTAGCCTCCACCTGAAGCTCAGCCTCACGTACAGGCTTTCTCTCCTTAGCCTGAATCTTAGCCATCTCAATCTCAGATTCATGCTTTCGTTGCTCAGCCTGCTGGTTAAGTTTGGCGAGTTCGAGCTGAAACAACATCTCGGCAGACAAACCTTGAGGAGGGGGTGCTACTATTGGGGACTCACCACGTGAATCACCTAGAGGCATGCCCAACCGCCAGCGGGCATCGGCCTACGGGAACGTACCCGGCTCCGGAGCCCGAGGGGGCGCCATGGTAGGAGTCGAGTGGAATGGGGACTGGACAGAAGGTGCCCCAGCTCCCGCTCCACCCGAAGCCCCACGCACCCCACCGAGCACACAGGTAACCAGCTCACCTCTCGACAAACCGCTAGTGCCGGGAAACCCTAAGACCGTGGCTACACACTGTAGTCCGTACCGGTCTAGCCCCGACACCCGATCCGCTGACACAGGCTCCTCCAAAAATATCCGAGCATCCTCCTCACTGTTCACCACCCGAGCGCCGCCAGACAACTCCACCTTCTCCACCTCCTCGCCTGTTTCCCGTACTGTGTCCTCACTGTACACTGATCCGTCGTTCGACATAGTGTCCACCGGAAATTCTCAACGTTTATAAAAACAAAAAAGTACCTACTCTCATGTAGCACTATTCACTCAAAAATGCTTGAAGACAACTCAAGTGCTATACTACGTTGCCTTAAAAAAACTCCCACGTGTCCAAAATATTCCTCAAAAAACAAATGTCCAGAAATCCTGCAATTATTTCTTAGTTCACTAGGTTGTTGTGACGACTAAGATAAGATACTAGGCAAGGTCGCCATTTGTTATTACTGCAATAATCAACAAATGGATCCTAGTCTTCTACTAAATTAAGATACTAGGCAAGGTCGCCATTTGTTACGACCGGGGCTACGAATAAAACAAGGGCACTTAAAGATTGGACTAGTAATAGGGCACTATGCAACAACGGTACGCTAGATCCAAACCCTTGAACTTATATGCCGGCGAACAAAACACCTATACCCTTCCGAGTTAATCTGTGATAACGGGGTATCCTTAACTGGGCATAAATGTACTCTACTTCAGGCTAACCCACACTGGTATAGCCTGATAACACACAGGATGCAAGTTACGTTAAAATGCATAAACAAGAATCTAGGGAAAGATCAATTAAATCACTGCAAGATTTAATACAATAAAAAGATGCTTTAATACAGTTACTCTAAACAACAATAAACTCTTCACTCCTATCTGAAAGCAATTGAAGTATAGTCCTACAGCATAGACCTGGAAACTTCTGAAGAAAGTCTGATGCTCATAAGATGCTCGTATCTTAACTATAAATAAAGGCAGGAGGCAGGACACCACACGTGTAAAGCGAATACACAAAAAGATAGGACATATAATGTTAACTGACACGAGAATACTATAAATGCGCAACGGTAGCAATGCTTGACACTAAAAAGAAGTACTTCCTTATCAACGAAACAGTCTACTATGGTTGTGCAACTCAACAACAACCTAGACTAATAAATGCTTGTGAATAATAATGCATACATATCAAGAGAGCTTATGTCCTAACTAGTGTCTGCTAGGTGAATAAAGTCTAGCTGGGATATCAAGGTTAGGAAACTGTGGCTGAGCAAGACAGGCTCATAGCCTAGCATGGTCCTTAGCCCGGGAACTGCGGGAAGACTCTTAAGAGTTCCCCCGGCGGACTGCGGGAAGACTCTTAAGAGTCAGAGAAAAAAAAAATCAACTTTAAACATCGAATTTTTTTTTTTTTTTTTTTGGGGCCCCTGGGCCATGCAAAATATCACTCCTCTACCTCCCCTCCTTCCCCACTTTCCTCCCCTCCTTCAGTTATCACCTATTTTCCCTGTTATTCCCTTATTCTGAGGTATATTTTCGTGCTAACATTAGCGAGTTGCAAGCAGAGCATTGACATCACTGTTAGCAAGCGAGTGCAAGAGAGAGAGAGAGAGTATCGATCGACTGTGTCTCAGTGGCCTTGGGGGAAATTGGCGGGAAAGCAGGTTGCCTCACCCATACATTATATAACTCGCGGCCTGTATCTCCGATTTTGACCATCCAAACGCTGTTTTCACTCGTTTGATTGTTGTTTCAGGTTAATACCTTTATAATCAACCCATAATAGGCGCGTATGGATAAGTATTAATGCTATTTATGGTAAAATGAATAGTTTAGTGATGGAAACAGCTCAAATACGTCAGCACAGGGGGACGTTTCTAATTACCCCCATGCGCACTTCTTAGGTTAAGGCAGTATGTTTAAAGTTACGTTAATGACGGGGATGCTCTCTTGGATCTCCAGTATCTGGCTCTACCCTGGCGATCCCTCAAAAGTCAAGCAATGAGGCAGCACTGTGTTTATAAGGTAGTAGGCTAATGCCCTCTTACAACATGATGCTGCACTCGCAAAAGGCACAACCAAAAGGACTACCTAGGCTACCACAGAAACCATCGAAGTCGTGTAGGTATAAGCGAACCGTACACACATCGGTGACAACGATATCAGAAACCTTATCCCAGTCTAGCATTAAATAACCCAGCAGAGCACTACTGATAATGAGGGAGACACATACAGGGTCATCAAACCTCCATAAACTAAGGACATTGAGGGAGACACACACAGAGTCATCAAACCTCCATAAACTAAGAAACCTTATAGCCTATTCTAATACATGTAAATATCTCAGAGAGCGACGTACACAATACGATGGGCCGATATGAAATCGTATGCAGAACCCAAAGGGAGTGTTGTGATGTTAAAAGATGAGAGGAATGAAAGAGAAGAAGTGGAGTGAGAGAGACAGTATCAGAATGGTGGGGGAGATGGGAGACAGTTGTAAAAAGGATGTTAGTCGTGCACGTCCCTAGCCTGCTCTGAAGAAGGCAGCTCCGGTGGACCCCCGCAACACAGGAGCCCACAAAGACGCGGTGGTCGGCCAATCACAGGCCGAGACGTCACAAGGCAGCAGGTGTCACGTGACACAGCCAGCCAGGCCAGCCAATCAAGGGGACGAGCCTCCGAGCGAGGGAAGCAACACATGTATACGCACGCACACACTACCACCTCGCTGCCTATATTGTTCTTTATCCTTAACAATATACAATGCATGTTATATTCAATCAATGAAATAAAATACTTCCCGTTGTCACAGACGAAAATAAAGACCACCAATGGACAGTCTGTGACAATACGAGTACTAGGAAAGAAAGAACAACCTTCTCTGATAACTGTAGCCCATTTCAATGTCCCTGGTGAGCGCTAGGGCTACCGGCAGGCGATTCTGCCAACGCTGGCAGGCGTCACAAATTCAAGAGTTCACCACCATTAGACAACACCGGGCCGTCGGCGGTGGCGGTGGCCTCATCACCCTGGTACACAAAGACATAACATATATAGACACCAGTGCACATACCAAGTCCCTCCTCCCCCCAAATGATAACGCAACAGAAATGCAATCCATTAACCCTTTCTCTGCGAGCTTATTTGCGCTATTTAGCGCATATTCAGGCACTCCTGAATGATTAATCAAGTATCTGCATAAATGAACTGTATTCTGCCGAAAACTAGGCGAAAATAGCTTCAAAATGACACCAGAACGAGCTTCGTAGGTGGCGGGGTTCACCCGCAGTGTTGCCATAGACATTCGCAAAAACTCGCTAATTATTAGCTCTCGCTCGCTCGGCAACACTGTCGATACAGCCGCGCGAGACCACAGTCTCCCTCAGTGAGCGGCTGGCTGCTCTGAGGGTCGGACGTAGGTCCCTCACCCTCCAGCCCACTGACACTCGATTTCTATGGCTTTTACAGGCTTTTAAAGCCTGGAAATTGCTGTAAATTGCCTATGCGTTCCAGAACGTCACCCGCAGGGAAAGGGTTAAAATTCGCACTGGCAACAAATCCAACATTACCATCATAAACACATACATCCCTCCCCAAATATCCCCTACAGTACCCAACGAATACAGACCACAACTACAACAAATCGCAAACACCCCATACATTATCCTAGATGGTGACTTCAACGCAAAGACTTCGGCCTGGTTTGTCAACAACCCGGACACAGACAGAGGGCTGGTTCTACAACACCAATCAGATAACCTTTTCATCCTCAATGACATCCATCAACATACCCATACTCCCCACCAAGCCCTCTACGACCCATCATCTCCAGATATCACCTTTTGCTCCCCAGAACTCGCCCCCACAACATCCTGGAAGGTGGTTAAAACCTTAGGATCCGACCACCTCTCGATCATTATCACCACCAAAACCAGACTCACCCCAGCTAGCCACAGACACACTTACACTAATTATAAAAGAGCCAACTGGGAAGCTTTCACAAATGAGACAGAACAACACTTTGAAACCCTAAACAGCGCACCCATCACTAACATCAACAATCCTGTCCACACATTCAACACAACTATCCAAAACGCTGACAAGAAACACATTCCAAGAGGTTATAGAAAAAGACACAACCCCAACTTCTCACCAGAAATTCAAAACCTCATCAGACAACGCGACACACTGAAACACTCCCCAGCACCCCACACACAAGACATCACACAACAAATCCAAGCACTCCACACCCAGATCAACAACAAAATACAAGAACAAAAAACACTAAACTGGAATAACTTCCTACAAACACTTGATCACAAAACAAACCCCAAAAAACTCTACAAAACGCTAAACAGCATCACACTTTCCAACAGCAACACAACACAATCACATGCTGCAATCACAACAACAGACTCTACTCCTTCATGTAAACAACAAGCAAACACTCTGATTAATCACTTCTCTCATATCAGCCACCTAAAACCTCATAAAGACGACCGATGTGTCATCCGATGTAAGAGACAATTCCCCACAGACCCTGACTATGCACCATTCACTAACTACCAGACAAAGCACATCATCAACAATCTCAAGCACTCACCCGCCTGTGGCCTAGACAACATAAGTAACATACACCTCAGACACCTGGGACCACAAGGCATACAAGCACTCAATAACATATCAAACTACAGTTATTCACACAACACAATACCAGACATCTGGAAGCATGATATACACATCACTTTCCCCAGACCCAACAAAGACCCCATGCTACCCTCCTCACACAGCCCTATTACACTCCTCTGCACCCCCTCCAAAGTCATAGAACGCCTTGTATTACAACTGATTACACACGCCTTACCCCTAGCTCCAACACAACATGGCTTCAGGCCACTGCACTCCACAAACACTCTTCTTACAGACCTTACACAAAGAGCTTTTGACGGCATCAACTCAGCCAGACTACCACACAGATCACTACTTGCCACACTCGACATTAGTAAAGCCTTCGATGCCATCCCCCGCCACAACCTATCAAACAAAATCTACAACACAAATATGCACAACAACACAAAAAGGTGGATGGCCAACTTCCTAGCAGTCAGATGTGCACATGTATCTTTTGCCGGTCAGTCATCTAGCATCAGAAATGTCCCAAATGGAGTCCTGCAAGGATCCGTCCTGTTGCCCGTACTCTTTAATATGTACATGCATTACATAAATACACCCAATACACCCCAAATAAACATAGCCTCCTACGCAGATGACATAGCACTCACATGCACACACCAAGACCCAGCCACAGCAACAAGTCTCCTTCAACCCTATCTCAACACATTACATGACTGGTCCACTACAAACAGACTTAATTTAGCCCCAGCCAAATCCACTGCAACCCTCCTCACAAGCTGGACAGGAGATCACGCATACTCCCCGCAAGTCACCATAAACAACATACCCCTAACACACACACACTCACCCAAAATCCTAGGAGTAACATATGATACTCAAATTACATTCAAACAGCACACCACAAATAATAAAAAGAAACTGACACCCAGACTTAACGCCCTCAAGTCACTTGCCCACACAAAATTTGGACACTACAAAGAAACTACCCCCACAGTTTACAAACAATACATAAGATCAGTGATGGAATACGCAAGCCGGGCCTGGGCTTCTAACCTAGCTGAAACACATCATAAGACCTTACAGACTATTAAAAATAAATCCCTAAAAATCGTCACGGGCTGCACAGATGTTTCAGCTTCAGATCGCCTGCATCGTAAAGCCGGGGTCCTCAAGTCGGGGACCATCTGGACATGAGAGGCGCTCCGTTCCTGGCAGCAGCCTCCAGGAGCCGCCCACTGCACTGCATGGCAGCACATCCGCGGACACCGGGAAGTATTAAAACAGCACCCAGCACACGCTATCGCACACAAGTGCTGTCTTCTCTCCCTCCCTGCCCACCCCGGGCCGGCTTCCGGAAGCACATCCATGCTCGTGTCTCTCACCGTTCCGTCCACTCACTCGTGGACAGCGCGAAGCTGCGGGCGCAACCTCCCGAAGTCCATCCTTCTGAGTCCTCCCTTCCTCGCGAGGACAGAGTCCACCTGGCCGGGCTGGGGTGTGGACACCGTCCAGCCCTTCTGAGCTGTCAGAGGAGACTGGATGACTCCGTCGTCGACTCCTGCCCGGGTTGTGGCACAGCACCCCATACTATTAAACACATCATATAGGACTGCATTTCACACAACCACTTGCGCCAACAACGCAATCTGCACTCCTTGAGAGCTCTGTGGGAGGTCCCGCGATTCCACCAGTTCGGTCCTTCTTCCTATGTATAGAATGATGTCCTGGATGTAGCCAGTGCGACAATCACACATCACGAACAGTTTCAGGTCATAACGATGACGTTTGTTGCAGGATGTCAATATTTCCCCTCCACAGCAGCAAACTCTCATCAATTATAAGTTTTTGGTGGGGACTGAAGGCGGCAACAAACTTCACCTTCAGGTTATCGAAGATGGGTCTTATCCTCTCCATGGGGTCCATCATAGCTCTGGGTTGTTCCTGGTTTCTTGTGTGGTTTGCCAGGCTACCAGTGAAGTGAAGGCTCCCCATTATGGCTGAGAACCTGATCCTGCTCATGATTTTTTGCCAAAGATGGGGGTTTCGACAAGGGGGATCCCAGGACCAGTACTTCTTTATCGAGGATTTCTTCATCACCTCCCTCAGGATGACGATGGCCAGGAACGTGTAAAATTCTGGGACGTCTAGAGTGTGCCATGATAGTCAGGCAGTGTTTTAGCTGCTCTTTCCCAGTCATAAAATAATATTTATACCAGTTTGTCTGGTCAGCAATCAGAGACATGAGGTTTGCAGTGAAGAACTACAGGAATACATTAAGTCTAGTTGTTTCATTGCCTCGTGTGGGGATTGCAGAGCCGGCATTCCTCGCACCCACGAAGTCATAGTGGGTGTGCACAAAGTTTTCCCCACTCACCCAATTCCACTCTCATTCATCTCCAGCACCTTCGTCGTCAGAATCGTAAGAAGGAGAGGGTTCATCACCAGGGGCACCAGAGCGGGAGGGCATTTTTCTGCCTCTTGACCTTGACCTAGATCGAGATTGTGACCTGGAGCTTGATCTCGAACCAACGCTGGGGCGTCGTAACAGGGTCACTTTCGATCCCCTACGGCCGCGGCTACGCCCACGTTGGCTGGTAGGGCGTCATGGACGATCTGGGCGTTGTGGCGACGCAGGCGGTGATAGGATTTGAGGTAGTCTGGAGGTATCGTGTCTGTGGGAGGTCCCAGGCTCAGGTGACACAGAGGGCCTGAGAGGTGAGTAAGGTAGTTGGCTGGGGGGTGATGGTGGTGGTGGAGAGTAGGGAGGAGAGGAGTATGGTGGTGGTGGTGTAGAGTGGCGAGGCAGAAAATGCACTGAGTCATCCCGCGCTGATAAGGGGGAGAACAGGCGGCGTGGGGGGAGAAGATGCCAGGGCAGTCATTTCCTCATCAGTTTCGTCTGAGGACGACAATGGCTGTGCTGACAAGATAGCTGCACCCAAGTGCAATCCATAGAAGGTGTTAGGGGTTTCAGCTTTTAGTGCGGAGACAGTGAGAGGTGGTAGTGAAGGCAAGCGTGGGGGAGGAGGAGCAACTTGACCCCTCTCCTCCTCAGCTAGTCTCTTCTGACCCCTACGATGGCTTGACGGAATTTTGAGGAATGCCATGGGGTCTGGGTCATCCTCCTCCTCTTCCCCACTTATTGGGGAGTCGATGATATCATGGGGAGCAGTGGGGGAGCGATTTACTCTCCCCCCCCCCTTTTGTTGTGCCGCCGCGTGGCAATGATGTATGGGAACAATGGGTTCCTCTTCTGCCATCTCCTCTATCTCCCTCATTGATGTCCGATACTTCTCCCCTGAATCATCATCTGACTTTCCAGTGTCACTATCTTGCACATCAATATCCTCTAGTATAGGGCCTCTTCAAAACTAACACCCCTGCATGGGTGGCGACGAGAACGGTCCGACATGGTGTAACATTCGCGAGGTCATATAGTATGGCTCCCTCTGTAGCCTACTGTGTGAGTTTGGAATAAAGCATTATTATTAGTATTATTATTATCCCTAGAAGAGAGTATGATAATAGGCATAGGTAAGTGAGAGCGGGGTGGAAAGAGAGGAATAGCACTGGAATCATCCAAGGTGGAGTTTTAACCCAGCAAGTTCGGATCTCCTTATATAAGGCCTACCGGTGGGCTGCGGAACTCCTTATATAATCCAAGGCCTAAAAAAAAAACATTTAAATCAGCCCAGTATCATTTTTTGTTATTTATTTTTTTATTTTTTATTTTTTTTAATTGCCCCTTGGCCATGCCAAATATCACTCCTCCACATCCCCTCCTTCCACCCCCCCCCCCCTTCATTTATCACCTATTCTCACTGTTATTCCCTTATTCTTAGGTATATATTCGTGCTAACATTAGCGAGTTGCTAGCAGGGCGTGGTCATCTGTGTTACCAAGCGTGGGAAAGAGCGAGAGAGAGACTACCACGCAACACTCTCTCTCCAGACGTGGGGAGGAGTGGAGGAGAGGGAGGCTGCCTCAGCCATAAGTTATGTAACTCCCGGCCTGTATCGGCGATTTTGACCATCCAAACGCTGTTTCCACTTGTTTTATTGCTGTAACAGGTTAATACCTTTATAATCAACGTAAAATAGGCGCATATGGATAAGTATTAATGATATTTATGGTACGATGACGATTTGAGTTTAGGAAACAGTCTAAATACCTTCGCACAGGGAGGGGTGGCCAATACCCCACCTACGCAGCGGAGAGGTTAAGGGAAAGTTTGAGGAAAGAGTTCAGCTTTTTCAGAGGAAGCCGTCACATCTTCCTCTGACTGAGTGCCGTCAGCGTGGAAAAGAGTAGGGAAAGAAGAGGAAGTAAATTTGTTGGAGAGTCTTATGGCTAGATGCCAGAAAGCTTGGGAAGAGCTAGAGTCATGCAGCTGCAAGATGTCGGGAGGGTTGAAGGGGGCGAGCGTAGCTCTCTCCCTATTTATCATCCTTCTCAACATCCAGAGGGGCTGTGCTGTTATACAGGTACAGAGGGGACCGGTAGTGTACCAGGTCAACACTAAGCAAGTATTGAGGGACCTCGTCATACAGAAATCACACGCAAATGATACATCGGGAAGACGCCGCGTCTTAGCAAGTACTCTGGCACAACCTCGCTACAACACCTGTTGTGCTACACTCTAATTAGCTGCGGAGATGTAGAGACCAACCCAGGCCCTAGTTCAATGTTGAAGAAACCTCACAACGAAACAAGTAAGGCAGACACCGACATTTAAACAATCCCTAGCATCAAAGTTCAAAACAACAAGCTGGCAACACAACCTCCCCTCACCCACACAACTGTAGCCGCCAGGCACACACTGCCGCCTTATTACCCTCATCCTGCCAACACCGCACTACCATCAACTCTACCATCACAACCACATATATCGGCGACCCAAGTATCTCAACATGCAGCCGGAACATCTAAAAAAGCAGGAAGCACTCGCAACCAAATCAACAGTGAAATGGCAGCAACGAACAAGAACGACAACAACAGTAAACAACTACCTCCGAGCCCGTGCCTTGGGGAGGTAGGGTGCCAAGGAATAGGCTTATGTGCTCCCCGTCCTACTCCTACACCGCCGCTGCCCAGCTGATCAGCTAAACCGCAACTCCGGCTCCAGACGTACGATGGACAGTAAGAGGAAGTTATGTATAGTCTGTGCTATTGGATTCAACAGAAGGAGTACACTTTCACAAATGCAATAATTGTAATGAAATTGTACATAGTCGATGTACTTGCGTTATGTGAGGTTAACCACTCCGTTAGAACCGCATGGCTTGTCCTACAGTGACTCGCTAGGATCGCCAGGGCAGTGGATGGGGCTACAGTTTGTGTATTAGAGTGTGCTTTATTTCATATGAAAGCTCGTGTCATGGGCAGTCCAGAAAGGCTCTTTGTTTTCGCCCATGTCAAGGCTTTATATATTTAATTGTAAAGTATATATTTTATCATTAACTAGTAATGATAGGATCTGGGAGAGAGAGAGGGAGTAGAACAGAGTGAGAGGGGGCGCGCAGTGTTTTTTGTCCCGCTCGATGACGTCACGGCTGGCTGCCTCGCGGGGGTTGGTGGAGAAAGGCCCTTACCATGCTGTAAGCTTTGCTAGTGGTTAGATGACTTGTAACCGCTGTTTTCCCACGCGGCTCGAGCTAGTGCGAGTATATATACAGTTCCTCGCCACTCTCTCCCTCAGATCTGGTTTCTAGAACACACCCATCTTTTTTCCCTTGCTATCTGTCCCCGCTCCGTACCTGAGAATCTTTTCCTCTGCCTATCTCTCTCATTTTCCATATCCTTCACCACCTTTTATTAATATTATACCCCCTCTGGTTAACTCTGCAAAATCAGCTTCATGCTGGCCAGTTGTATTGTGTGTTAAGGTCTGATATAGCCTATGTATGTTAGTTGTTAAGATAAGTGGATCACGAAGCATTGGTTGGCATTTATATTGTTTAGTACTGCTTCCTTTAGTTATTAGTGTTCTGCTGGATTAGATAATGCTAGACTAGGAGTCTGATATTATAGGTATTGTTTCCTATGAGTGCTGGCTTCAGTTAAAAGCGGCACGACATACCTGAGAACTGGAGTTGATTGAGTAAATTCTAGTCTGTGTGCCATTGAGAGTAGAGCATGCACGAATGAGGGTTCTTTGCCTATACCATTCTGCACTGTTCTAGTCTCGATTGTTTGTCTTTGAGGTACGCCAGGAGAACGCTTAATACTTCGGTATTAAGGTTTCTCAAGAGAGCTACCCTTCATTATAACGTAATATTTGACGCACAGACTTGTGATTTACACTAGGCTATGCTGCATGCCATGCGCACCAGTATCTCATATCATAGACTCTAGCTAGACTTTATCAGTCATAGTAGACATTAAGTATATTAACCTAATTACTCTTTTTATGCATACCCATTTATGATTACACAAGCATTTCGCAGCCTAGTTTGATGTATTGAGACACAAACGACTTAGGCTCTTTTTGTTGATAGGAATACTGCATTGTCGTGGCGATTATTATTATTGTTGTTGTGTTTAGGATATTCTTGGCTCCGACGGCATTATATATATTCTGCCTTTTTGTGTGAATAGCCTGCATGAGCATTGTTCCGCTGCCTGCCTTTTTGGGTTCCATTTCCGATACGAGCATCTTTATAGCATCTAACATTTAAAGAAGATTCCTTGTTAGTGTTGAAGGACTTTAGTGCACTTTCTTTCATGCAGGAGTGCCTGACATTTATTAATTAAAGTAACGTAAGCTGTAACTTCTCTTACCACCTTACTTTGCATACCATAACCAAGCACCTTCGGTTATAGGTAGTAATAGGCTGTTTTCACATAACATTAAGCCTAGAGTAGACGCACATTTATTGAGAGTTTGATAGCCTATTATTGCATATAGAACTCTGTAGAGTATTTGTGTTCTTTGTTCACTGGGAATATACATCAGAGGTTGGAGCTAGCGCTTTCCGTTGTAACATTTATGCCATTACTAGTCCAATGAATAAGAGCCCTGATATATTTGAACCCCAGTCGTAACAAATGGCGACCTTACCTAGGATTTGGTGAACCTACATTTATTAAGCAGGGAACATTTGTTGTTTTGGGGAATATTTTGCGAGGATCAGCAAGAATAATTTTTTTTTTGCAACATAGTATAGCCCTTGAGTATTTCCGAGAATTTTTGTGTGTATATCGAGGTATAAGAGTTTGGGGTGCTTCTTTTCTGAATATTGTGGTGAGAATTTTTTGTGAGCATCATGTCTTATACCGGATCAGAGGAGAATGGAGACACAGTACGTAATGTCGAGACTGAGGAACAACAGTATGATGAAAGGGTTAATCGGGTGAACTGTGAGGAGGATGCTAGGATATTTTTGCAATGGCCTGTTACTGCCGAGCGGTTGGAGGGTATGGATCGGTACGGTCTTCAATGCCTGGCCACAGCTATCGGTCATGCGGTTACTAGCAGCATGACCAAGCATAACTTGATAACGTGTGTACTGGGCAGGGTGACTGGTGAGCGAGATGGGTTGAGTGCTCAGAGCCCTTCGGCCATGCTTCCCCTACACTCGACTCCCAGCCATCCCAGTAGTTTGCCGACCCCGGGTACGCTTCCGCAGTTGGGTGGTGACTGGCAGGGTGGGTTGCCCCTGGGGGGACCACCGGTAATTTCAAACATTGTAGCACCTTCACCTCCTCAAGGGTTAACTCCAGAATTATTGCTTCAGCTCGAATTAGCTAAGATCGAAGAGAGAAAGGCTATCAGGGTATCTGAGCTTCAGCTTCAGCAGCAATTAGAATTAGCCAAGATAGAAGAGAGAAAAACTATCAGTCAAGCAAAAATCCAAGCTGAGTCGACTAGGTACTGTGCCGACATGGATGTAGAGAAGTCGCGAGTAGAGGCAACGGGACAGCGACTTGGGGCTGGTAACCGTGTTCATGAGCAGTCTCTCTCGCACTTATTGAAACTGGTTCCGGTGTTTGATGAGAGTGGTGTAACAGAATTTTTCACACGCTTTGAGAAGAAGTGCCAGGAACACCAGTGGCCAGAGAATAAATGGGAAGCACTTGTATCCTCTAGATTAATAGGCAAGGGTCTTAAAGCCTACAATGCGTTACCTTTGGAGTTATGTATTGTGTACGAGGATCTCAAGGAGGCTGTCCTGAGGGCTTACGAACTGCAACCAGAAACGTACCGTTTGAAGTTCCGGGGTGTAACTAAGGGAAGAGATAGCACCTTTTTGGAACACGCCCGGGACTTGTCCGATGCTATGGGGAACTGGCTCCGATCTGAGAAGGTAACAACGTTTGATGGAGTTAAGCAGTTAATGATGTTGGAGCAGTTCTTTAAGAGCACGGGCGGTGATCTAACTTTGAACTTAAAGGAGAAAAACCCAAGAACTCTAGTAGAAGCAGCAGAAATGGCTGATCTACGGCTGTCGTTGATTCGGGGTTGCGGGTCCTCACAGAAGTACGATGTAAGTGCTAAGGACCGTTATCCTCCCCCTCCCCGTAACAATGACACATTTAAACAGAAGAGCCATGAAACTAAAACTGAATCCAAACCTTACACCACACCGTATGTGAAAAGTCAGGGGCCTTTTACATCACAGTATAAGCCGAAACCGAAATTTATGTGTTTTAGGTGCCACCAGGAGGGTCATAAGGCAAATGAGTGCCCTAGTCGACCTCCTCCGGCATCCGTGTCTTTTGCTCACGGCATTGGAGTGTTCAAGAGGACATCGGAGTTTGTTAGAGGCATTTCTTCCGAGGTAAATACACTGCCAGTGCAGAAGGATCCGGAAGGCTTATTCCCTGTCCGTGATGCCTTTAGTGACCACAGGGGACTCGGTTGTGTGGAGTGGGGGGGTAGAAGACATGAGGTGAGAATTTTGCGTGACACTGGGGCATCGCAAACACTGTTGAGAAATTTCACTGGTAAACCTGTCAATACGGTGCGGGTGGTTGTGGTTCAGGGAGTTAATGCGACAAGGTCATACCCGCTTGTAAGAATGAAGGTGGAAGTTGATGGTGTGACTCGTGACCTGGATGTAGGAATTGTGGAGAAGTTACCTGTTGGGGGCGTCGACCTCCTTCTTGGCAACGACTTTGCGGGGCCTACTTCTGAGGCTCCACCCTTAGTCGTTGTCGAGAAGCCGGCCGACGTGAGTAGGGAGGAGCAGGAGTGGGTTGGGAAGTGTCCGGGGCAGCCTATGGAGTGTGTTGTCACCGGAGATTCTGCATCCAGGGAGTCAAATTCTGGTCAACAATCTTTAGATCAGCGGAGAAAGGGTACCGAGAAGGGGTTGAAAGTTGATGCGGTTGAGAGTTTAGTATCAACGGACCTTCTCGGGGATTCATTATTAGGACCACATTTCGAGTCTGGAGAGGACCCAGTAACTGTTCCTGAAGGGGCAGAGGATGGGCTTAAAAAGACGAAAGAGTTGAAGGAGGACAGTGATGCACAGTCGGGAGATGTAGCAACAAGGTACCCTGACGCGTACCCTATGAGAAATGGGTCGGCGAAAACGGTGGTCCGAAGCTTGCTAGTGTATTTTTCCCGGTATGGTTACCCGCAGGGGATTCAGTCAGTCCGGGGACCCAACTTCACTTCCAGCCTCTTTGTACAAGCAATGCCGCAGCATGGGATTGTTGGGGTTGTGTCATCTGCATATCATCCGGAGAGCCAGGGTGTGTTAGAGCGATGGCACTCAGCCTTGAAATCTGTGCTTCGTTGTTGTTGCTTTGAGAGTGGGAGGGATTGGGATCTTGGCCTGCCATGTGTTTTGTTTGCTGTGTGGGAGGTACCTGGGGAGAGTTTGGGATTCAGCCCTAATGAGCTCGTCTTTGGACACCGTGTCAGAGGGCCTCTCCATATGGTTGAAGAAGTATGGGAGGGCGCAGAAAAACCTTGTTCTATGCTCAAGTGTGTCCTCAACAGTCGAGAACGGATGTTGCGCAGTCTGGAGTTGGCTGGCCGTAATTTGACTAGCTCTCAGGCCCTCAGGAAGGACAGGTACGACCTCAAGGTTGAACTCAGGGAGTTTCACGTGGGTCAGGAGGTGTTGATTCTACTGCCCCTTGTAGGTCACCCCTTATCCGCGAAGTACGCTGGTCCTTATAGGGTGGTGGAGGAGCTATCGGACCTGGTTTACTTGGTAGCCACTCCAGACAACGGAAGCGCAATCAGTTATGTCATATTAATCCCATGAAGGAGTATGGGAGGCACCCCCCTGAGCCTCTCACTGTGCCTGTGATGACGTTTAGCAGTCAAGGTGGAGAAGGAGAACGGGACAGTCAAGCTCAGGTGGAGGATAACTGGAAGGGTAAGAAGTTCAAATGGGCGCCTGAGTGTGAGAAGGTGTTTAGAGAAGTAAAACACCTGTTGTGCACTCACCTGATCCTCAGGGCCCCTGACTTTAGCCTACCTTTCCAACTAGCAACGGAGGCTAGTGGTGTGGGGGCTGGTGCCGTCCTTGTGGAAAAGGACGATGATGGGCTGGAGCATCCTGTTAGTTTCTGCTCGGAGAAGTACAATTCGGCCCAGGGGGGCTGCTCTGTTGTCAAGGAGGAGCTGCTGGCGGTTGTACTTGCTCTGAGGCATTTCGAGGTCTGTGTTCCAGCCTATGGTCCGGTCGTTGTAGTTTACCCAGATCATCACCCTCTCAAGTTCTTAGACCAGTTTCACAATCGGAATATGAGGCTGACCAGGTGGTCACTAAGGTTATTGGTATATAACCTGGACATACGCCATATTGCCGGTTGTGACTACGTGGTTGCAGATGGTCGTTCAAGGGTATATGATCCTGGGCAGATTGACACACGGGTAGCCTCCTGCTTTAGTTTGAATAGTATTTTGCGCTTGGTGCTTGTTGGCTCGCGGTTGTAGCCCAGCGTATTGGGTCGTAAAGCAGGAGTTGAGCGTTTGGTATAGAAGAAAAAACTAGGCTTGCCCCTATAGTGCAGCCGAAATAAACAAATTATAAACATAAAAACAAAAAATCAAATAAAAACTCTTTCTTTGATAGTTGAATTTTTTTAGTATGTTATAGCAGTAATTCTGAGTTGCACTCCTCTCAGAATGCTGGGCTAGAGAAGCTCGCTCTTGAGGAGCATAACTACATATAATTTAACCTATGGTGTTGGGGAGGGTTATAATTTTGAAAAATGTTTTGTTGAAGAACTGTGCCAGATATTTTACTGCCGCTGGGTGATGGGAAGTGGAGATATAGCATGGGTTCTAACCATCAGATTTTTGTGAGCCTTGGGGCCTCTGAGAAAAATCTTGGGGGGGGGTGTGACGTTAACCACTCCGTTAGAACCGCATGGCTTGTCCTACAGTGACTCGCTAGGATCGCCAGGGCAGTGGATGGGGCTACAGTTTGTGTATTAGAGTGTGCTTTATTTCATATGAAAGCTCGTGTCATGGGCAGTCCAGAAAGGCTCTTTGTTTTCGCCCATGTCAAGGCTTTATATATTTAATTGTAAAGTATATATTTTATCATTAACCCGGGAGCTGCGGGGAGACTCTTAAGAGTTCCCCCGGCGCACTGCGGGGAGACTCTTAAGAGTCAGAGAAAAAAAAATCAACTTTGACATCAATTTTTTTTTTTTTTTTTTGTATTTTTTTTTTTTTTTTTTGGCCCCTGGGCCATGCAAAATCTCCGTCCTCTACCTCCCCTCCTTCCCCACTTTCCTCCTCTCCTTCAGTTATCACCTATTTTCCCTGTTATTCCCTTATTCTGAGGTATATTTTCGTGCTAACATTAGAAATCCGATTGGAGGGTGTGGTCATCACTGATAGCAAGCGAGTGCAAGAGAGAGAGAGAGTATCGATCGACTGTGTCTCAGTGGCCTTGGGGGAAATTGGCGGGAAAGCAGATTGCCTCACCCACAACAACTCGCGGGCTATACCTCCGATTTTGACCATCCAAACGCTGTTTTCACTCGTTTTATTGTTGTTTCAGGTTAATACCTTTATAATCAACCCCTAATAGGCGCATATGGATAAGTATTAATGCTATTAATGGCACAATGAATATTTTAGTGACGGAAACACCTCAAATACGTCAGCACAGGGGGACGTTTCCAATTACCCCCATGCGCACTTCAGAGGTTAAGTAATGATAGGATCTGGGAGAGAGAGAGGGAGTAGAACAGAGTGAGAGGGGGCGCGCAGTGTTTTTTGTCCCGCTCGATGACGTCACGGCTGGCTGCCTCGCGGGGGTTGGTGGAAAGAGGCCCTTACCATGCTGTAAGCTTTGCTAGTGGTTAGATGACTTGTAACCGCTGTTTTCCCACGCGGCTCGAGCTAGTGCGAGTATATATACAGTTCCTCGCCACTCTCTCCCTCAGATCTGGTTTCTAGAACACACCAATCTTTTTTCCCTTGCTATCTGTCCCCGCTCCGTACCTGAGAATCTTTTCCTCTGCCTATCTCTCTCATTTTCCATATCCTTCACCACCTTTTATTAATATTATACCCCCTCTGGTTAACTCTGCAAAATCAGCTTCATGCTGGCCAGTTGTATTGTGTGTTAAGGTCTGATATAGCCTATGTATGTTAGTTGTTAAGATAAGTGGATCACGAAGCATTGGTTGGCATTTATATTGTTTAGTACTGCTTCCTTTAGTTATTAGTGTTCTGCTGGATTAGATAATGCTAGACTAGGAGTCTGATATTATAGGTATTGTTTCCTATGAGTGCTGGCTTCAGTTAAAAGCGGCACGACATACCTGAGAACTGGAGTTGATTGAGTAAATTCTAGTCTGTGTGCCATTGAGAGTAGAGCATGCACGAATGAGGGTTCTTTGCCTATACCATTCTGCACTGTTCTAGTCTCGATTGTTTGTCTTTGAGGTACGCCAGGAGAACGCTTAATACTTCGGTATTAAGGTTTCTCAAGAGAGCTACCCTTCATTATAACGTAATATTTGACGCACAGACTTGTGATTTACACTAGGCTATGCTGCATGCCATGCGCACCAGTATCTCGTATCATTGACTCTAGCTAGACTTTATCAGTCATAGTAGACATTAAGTATATTAACCTAATTACTCTTTTTATGCATACCCATTTATGATTACACAAGCATTTCGCAGCCTAGTTTGATGTATTGAGACACAAACGACTTAGGCTCTTTTTGTTGATAGGAATACTGCATTGTCGTGGCGATTATTATTATTGTTGTTGTGTTTAGGATATTCTTGGCTCCGACGGCATTATATATTCTGCCTTTTTGTGTGCATAGCCTGCACGAGCATTGTTCCGCTGGCCTGCCTTTTTGGGTTCCATTTCCGATACGAGCATCTTTATAGCATCTAACATTTAAAGAAGATTCCTTGTTAGTGTTGAAGGACTTTAGTGCACTTTCTTTCATGCAGGAGTGCCTGACATTTATTAATTAAAGTAACGTAAGTTGTAACTTCTCTTACCACCTTACTTTGCATACCATAACCAAGCACCTTCGGTTATAGGTAGTAATAGGCTGTTTTCACATAACATTAAGCCTAGAGTAGACGCACATTTATTGAGAGTTTGATAGCCTATTATTGCATATAGAACTCTGTAGAGTATTTGTGTTATGCCCTGTTTTTCTACAGGTTTAACTTGGGTAATGTGAGTTCTGAATGACTGGGTATAGAAGGCTGCATGCACAATACAAGGTATGAGGAATAGAGAACACAAAATAAACACACGGTAACACGACACAAGTTCACGTTTATTGAAATAAAGAAATAAAGAGCATAGAAAGATAGTTATATTCGCACAAAACAAATGATAGAAGGGAACTGCTAGCATTTGCGGATTTGGATGGAGCCTAGTCTCCCACTTCCAACGTTCAGGTATATTCTTCTGATCACGGGTTTAATTAGCAAGTTTATATTTTACTGGAAGACCTCAATATATTCGTATAATTCAATGTCACTGATTTTACCTCTTGCTGGCTGGTCGCGTGCCCACGTAGCAACTCACAGTTAGGATTAGACGCGTATATTATAGAACACGGAAATCTCTAGCAACCTCATGGGGGTACTGAACTAAGTTTGATATTCTTAAGGCAGAAATATGTAGAACACGAATCAGTGGGCGAACGTTAGATATCACTAGAGTTTTAATATCTGAATAAGGTAATTACGAGAGTCAAGGTCGCCTGTTAATAAAAAACACTGATCGCTTAGTACGTCCCAAATGGAATGGTTAAATATGAAATACACTGGGCAAGGTCTTAGCCACTTTATAGAAAGTTAATAGGTGAGTATCAAGCTAGTACTATAACACTTAGTACTAGTAACATGAATCTTGAATAGTATGGGTAGATCTGGTCCTGGTTATCTTGCTTCCGGTGATGTTGGGGGCTAACGACTGGTTCCTCGGCCGTCCAGATGGTCCAAAATGTAGGAAGTTCTCAAGTCGGATCTCTTGATGATCGTTGCTGGCTACACACTTATATACCCACGAATTTGTGTGAAGGTTATAAGGTGCACGTTAGGACTTGTACATGGACAGATGCTTCTATCAGTCTTCTCTGGCACGGAGTCTGCCGGATCTGGAATCTCTCAACTCCGGAACAACACAAGGGCAGAGCTAGAGGTAAACTGCAGGGTAGTGACCACTGGTTGGTGTCTAGCTTTCAACTGATTTGACTGGGGGCGGGAGTTAGATTTATAGGCTCGGTTCTGGACCCTGCAGACAGTAGGAACTCGAGTCTTATGGACTTAATTGAGCTCTCAATAGATATGGGGACTAGGTAAGATGGTATTTACTGTTGTGGCACAGGGCGATAGGAAGCCTTTATATTTTCATATAACTGAGCCTTAGTAAGAGGTACTATTTTGGCTATACTGGACGTATTTAGGGGAGAGAGACTGGATCTACTTTGCGAGGAGGATGGGGACAGCTGTGATAGGAGCGTCTCTCTAGATTGTTCAATCTTCATTCTATGGTATAGCTGAGGTGTTAATTTAGTGATCAGAGCATGCAAGAAAGGTAAATGGTTTATTGTGAGGTAATAGAGGTTAGTAAAGGTGTTAGTCATTCATGGTTAGTTCATTGATAGGAAGAATTCCTGTGCTACCTGGCAATGACTCGAGAGTCAAAACAGGGGCCAGGTATACCTCCGCGGGGGTGGGGGTCTCCCTCCTCGGGTGGGCAAAAAGGGGGAGCTGGGCGCCCTCTCTCTGATATAGTCGTCCGGCGGCTGTGGCTAGGGGCTTGCCATATCACCAGTGTTTGTAATAACCCTCTGTGTATGAGACAGATGTGAGTGTCTTTAATACCAAAACCGAAGGTGCCTTAGCTAGCTGGTTTTACTCGGCTGGTTGTTAATTGTAGGGTTTGCTGGATATGGTGGAGACTGGGTTGCTAACTCTGCCACATTTATCTGGAAGTATGACAATAGAAGTTAGTTACTGGCGGGGCGGCTAGCCTCGCACCGACGACCATTGGGTGCAGGGTTGTGAATGTGTTGTAAGAGAATAGATGGCATGCAAGGGGCTAGTAAAGTTCTAATGTTGTTCTGGCCTACTAAGTGAAGGTAGGCTGGATAGGAGTATATATAAAAGGTTGGAGAGCGTTAGTAACGGACAATTCAAGGATCTTCAAGAGGTATGAGAGAGAGGCTAGGTCGTACAAGAGTCGAGAAGCGCGGGTGTCTTAATGAGAGGGGGGGGAAGAGTTCAAGGGCTACAGGGAAATTTTGCCCCTAAGGTCCCTGGGCGTGGGGGTGGCATTAGGCTACAATTGATATGGAAGTTTGAAAAGGCAGTAGAATACGTTAGCCAAATGCTACCTGGGAATGCAACTATGGTGTGGTATATGAGTCTGGAAAAGATAGAGTTATGTGATCAGTCAGAGGGTTATGGATACTATTAGTTGGCCCTGGGAACTGCGTTTTCTATTAAATATAAAATACCACCCACAGCGGCAGTTCGTAGGGGTACTTAGTTATTGTTTCGGGGTACTTATGACAGATACTGGTAACCAGGTTATCTTATACAATCTCTGGTTGGGGTAAGAGGTGTAAGACACGAAATAAATTGGCGTAGTGTGGGCTGTGGATACGAAGGAGGCAAGGGGAAGACGTATGACAATTGTAGAAAGTAAATGGAAAAGGTGAACACAATGGCGGATAAAAATACTTAACCTAAGGATTGCATACATAGATTTATGGGGCGATGGGTCTTCAGAAGCTTAGTCTGGCAAGACAAGATGTTAGGGAATGTTAATATTAATACTTAGTTACTAGAGGAGCAATGCAAGGGGCGACTGAGCACGGGTTACATATATCTATACTCGTCATGGAAAATGATATAAGAGGTCTAGGGACAAGCGTGGGTGTTTGAACTGCTAAGATATATAACATCTACTTCTCGGATGTAAGAACATACATAGATATATTTATGGCTGTCTGATGTGTTGGCATTGGCTCAACGTCGGGACAGGCATGGGTGTTTTTAATATGAATGTATATTCCTGTTCATCATCTTTGTAGTTAATAAGTGTAGGACACGAGGGGGTAGTGTACGTGAGGTGTGGAAAATGGTCGGTTTAGAAAAGGTAAATGGGTGTGTCCTGGAGCTGTTTAGCCCTGCGGGCTTGGGCCTGTCTGGAATGGCGGGCTCGGTCAGCTGGTCCTTTCGTTCTGTGGACCTTTCTTCCGGGTGTTTCTGTGTGGTGTTCGCTCGTGGCTTCTGTGGTGGGCTTCTTGTTCTGGGGCATTTTACTTCCCTCTCCTTCATTATAGGCTCGTCCTCGAGCCTCAAGGGTGAAGTTAAAAGAATCATAGTAATGGTGGGTCATTTTCAGGGTATTTAGAAAGTTCCACCAAACACGAGAGCGACGGTCAGGTTTCTTTTGCAGGTCAAATGTATACCTGTAAGAATGTGTCCTCTGTGTTGTGGCGGGCGGCTGCCCGGGCTTGGTGTGGGTGTGGTACACGGGCCAAGTGTCCAGTGGGGGTCTTTACTTTAACCTTTCGTATGAATGGTTTGTAGCTTTCCCCCGTGGGGGTCGGAGTGAGGTGTGTGGGGTTGACAGGAAGTCTGTTTAGTGTGGTGAATGGGTTACTAACCGAAAGGGGATTCGCGCGTGACAACAGGGCTGGGGATGAAGGGGGAATGTGAGTCTGGGTTGTATTTGGTTTTCTTAGGCGGTGTTGTAGGTTGGGAATATATAGTGAGGCAATGCGCAAAATCGGTGTAGGTAAGGTGGGTGAAGGAGGTGGTAGGGAAGGAGGGGGTGAGAGTGATGTGTGGCTTGGGTCCTTAGTGTCAGAACGGGGTGTTAGTTTTGTATCGCTGTCTTTAAATCTGATGGGTCTGTTGATTATTCTACCTCTGGCGGTCCTGGTGGGAAGGTAGATGTTTGTCGTGGGACTTGAGTCGCTCGACGATGTTTTATAGTGAGGGGAAGCAGGTTTTATAGGTAAATGACATGTGGGAGTTTTCTCGGGGGTGACTTTGGGGGGGGGTTTCTTAGGGGGGGTTGGTTGGGGGTTCGGTGAGATGAGGAGGTTTGTCGGTGTGTGGGTGGGGTGGTGGGGATCGTGGAGGGGAAAGGAGCGGATGCGGGGGGGGCTAGACGGGTGGGTAAGGAGTGTAGATTTAAGTTGGAGGGTTGGGGGTAGGGGCGGATGTTGTTTGATGAGGTTTGTGATTTGCTGGTGATTATTCGTCCTTCTTTCCCTTTGTGGGGTATAATTCGACGAAGAAGAAGAAGAGGAGGAGGAGGAGGAGGAGGAGGGTAGTGGTCTGGCAGCCCTACGGAACTTGGTTAGTAGGGTGTGTTTTCTGGAGTTTTAAACGATGTTTGTCGTGGGCGTAAGTTGTAGCGTGAGGTTACTGAGGTGATTGTGTGGTGCGGTTGGGTGTGTACTTGGTTTGGAGTGGCGGTGGTGGTTTTCTCACTGTGTTGCCTGGAGGAGGTATGTCAGGGCTAGACGGGAGGGTTTCTGTTGTGGTCGGGGTTGTGGGTGGAGGTTTTTGTACTTGGATCAGTTGGGGAGGAACTTGACTATCAGAAGTGAAAGAAGGTGGCATGGTGGAAGAGGTTGTGATATTGGGGGCTTGGGGCTTGTGGAGGTTAGTTGGGGGGGTATGTTGAGAAAAGATTTGTCGGTTGGGTGCTGGAGGGCTTAGGGCCTAAGGGGTGTGTATGGGAATATTCGTAGCCTGAGTGAAGGGGGTGAGTAGGGGTCATTTATAATATTAGGGTCAGGGGGTACGTGTGGGGGTTGGGGTAATGTCTTGTGGCTTTAGAGGTTTAAAAAACACACGCTCGGCACGAATCTAGTTCGGAGCGTGCGAGTTAGCGCCGTGCATAGTCCTGATGGTAACGTTTGAAAGGACATTTGGGACTTGTATTATCGGTGTAGGGGTCCGACATAGCGAGGGCCTAACTTGTTGGTGATAGGGAGGTTGTCTACCATTACGGTGTCATGGATGGCGAAAAGGGTTTTTTTTTTTGTTTTTTTTGCATCGATGTTGTCAGTTGTCAGTGGTGTCTTGACAGATCTGGGCGGGCGATATCGGAGGGGTGTTTTGCAGATGTTTGCAATGGTTCAATTGTGGAGGTGGTGGGGGAAGGTGAGCGTAGGTGGTGGAATGGCAGTGAACCAGGGGGGGTACACCGGAAACACGTTCATGAGGGGAAATAACCGGCTTCCGGCGAGACGACAGGACATGTTTTTCATACCCCACTTGTAACATTTTTAGTTGTGATGGCCACTCTGAGGTATTAAGAGCAATCATTAGTCTTGTACGTAACTGGTTTGTTTGATGGGGTTGCGATGGCTGCGTTCGCAGATAGCATTTCCTTGAGGCCAGATACGGGGATGAGTGTTTAATCTTGATACCGCATTGTTGGGTTTCGAATTGTTGGGCCAAAACGTGTCCACGTAAACTCGGGTGGGCAGATTGTCCAGATAGAATAATTCAAGGGGATAGGCCGAATATAAGGGAAACACGTCCGGTGGCAAGCAGTGTGGCGTACTGTGGTGGCTGTGTGGTCTTTTACTGGGCAGGCTATTAGCAAGTGAATATACGTCTACAAATGGGACGAAATAGCGGTTGCCAGCGTAAGAAGGGAACTGGCCCATGAGGTCCAGGGATAGGACTTGGAACGGTTTGTTTGGCAGAAATGGTACCAGCTGGGCCTGGGGTGCGTGACGTATCCTTGCCCATTAAAGAGGTTTTGGAGGAATCTGTCACTAGTTGTGCAATTTTGGAGGGGTTGGGGGTCCAGTATTGGTCGGTGAAGATCTTTAACATTTTTCTTTTGTCCAGGGTGTATGCCGTTTCCCTCGTGGAGGGCAATCATGTAGTCGTGGGCTAGGGTGGGGGTCCAAGATTATGTGACCATTGTCTGGGGAAAAAAAAAAAAAAAAAAAATAAAAAAGAACAAAAAAAAAAAAACAGTTTATCTCCGCCGCGAGTCAGTCTCCTGAAGACGTTTAACGGTAATCCAGGGGGGGCTGATTCGTGCTTCCCAAGATTGAATTAGGGAGGGGGCTGGGTGGGCATTCTGTCGGGTAGGGTTGGGGTAGATACCAATTGAGTGTTTTGT